>CAVNZG010000036.1:0-81642 GCA_963693315.1 Diogma glabrata
TATTGATATATTTTTTCTATAAATTTAAATTAACAAAACAAAATTTATAAAATTTACTTAACTACATATATTTAGATGCGCAGCAATCTTTATCCATATATACAATTGAGAACGATAACTGTAACTTCCTTTAATTTACCCTTCAACTTTATATTTCTTTGCTTTAATTCTGCCTTCAACTTCCTTTAATTTTCCCTTCAACTTTCTAATCTGTTGCTTTAACTGTGCCTTCAAACTCCTTTAATTTTCCAATCAACTTTCTATTATATGTGTTATTATGGTTTTCCATATTATTCACTGTTTGTGTGCTTTTGTCACTTTCTATTCCGTTGCTTTAACTCTGCCTTCAACTTCTTTTAATAGTATTGGTGCAATGTTATACTTATACTTCTCTAATACTATTTGTTTGCAGAAAACTATTCTTAAATGTATTAATTTTATTTTATCAACAGAATATTGTATCAATTTTTATTTTTAATTATTTCTTAATTCGTTAACAATAATAAAAAAAATGATTGTTGTTCAAAATTATTGTTAATCCAGACTGATGTACTTTTTCAATTTTAATATTATTTTATAGAAAAAACAGAATCCCTTGATCATGCGCAAACAAGATTATAACTTATAATCCTATACAATTAAAATTATGATTTGCAAGGGGTCTTCAACCTTTTTTCGTATTTTTAAATTTTGTTTATAATTTTATTGTGCATTGTCACATCGTGGGGACGACCCACACCCTGAGTTGTCTTGAATTGCCTGGCATCAAAACACAAAAAAATGGAACATGAATGTGTGAATTTACACACATCCCAAAAAAAAAATTTCTAAATTTCGTCTTTTAAGTTATAATTTGATATCTTTGGCATGAAATATACCAATACTTTTGCCATTTGTATCTGCCAACTCATACGCCACATTACCTATTCGCCTAACTACCTTCGCTTTATTAAATTTTGGTCCCAGCTTGACTGAGTAATTATTAATTGCATCGCTTAGTTTGAAATTTCTCACAAAAACTGTTTGATCAATATCAAATACCCTATTCGTGCTTCTGAGGTTGTATTGTTTAGCACTTTGTTCATAGGCTGCTCTCAAGTTACGAAAAACGGACTTCTGCGCGAGTGTTATTTGGTCATCTTTGGGAAGAATGCTCATTTGATTCTCCTTTGAGAACGTCAAATTTTCGCATTAGTTGATAGTTTTTCCCATGCGACACGTAATGTTGGCCGAAAACAAGGTAGTGTGGTGAATATCCTGTAGATTCGTGAATCACATTTCGAAGGGCACATGCTATCTCATCAATATGTGAATCCCAACTCTTTTGATTCTCTTTTATATACGACCTAACTGCTGCTAGTACAGATTGGTTAACTCTCTCTGACCTATTGGATTATGGAGAATATTTGGGAGTGAAAATATGTTGGACCCCATATTTACTTAACAAATCACATAAGATATTTGACTCAAACTGTCGGCCGTTGTCTGAAACTATAAACTCTGGGACACCGAATAAATTGAAAACCTTGTGTTACAGAAATTCACAAAGAATTTTCGCAGTAGCATTTCTAATACTTTCTAACAACACAAACCGAGAATACGCATCTAAAACTATCAAAAGGTGAGTGTTTCCGCGTTGGGACCTACTATAAGGACCGAGGAAATCAACAAAAATTTTATTCCAAGTTCGTTTAGTTTCGATGTATTTTCCCATCATTGGTTGTAATTGATAATTTGCAGGCTTACTTTTCTTACATTCATCACAATTTTTGACAAACTCTTTCACTCCCATGATCATTCCAGCCCAGTAAAACTGTCTTTTTAAAATTTCGAGGGTTTTAGCAATCCCTTGATGAGCAGCTGTGGGTGGATTATGAGCTTGATTAATAAGACCTTTTTCCAACGATTGAGGTATATAGAGCTTCCATTTTGAAATATCAGTGTGTGCATATGAATGGCCATGTCCGAGTTTTATAAAAACATGTTTATCAACGACTTTCAAATTTGTCTGATTGTCATTTAACTCCGTTTGAATTTTATTGATTAAAGCGAGATAATCAGGATCCTTAAAATTTTCAGATGTCAAATCGACATGAAGAGGAGACCAATGAATCGAACTCTCATAAACTATACCCTCAACATACATCCGTGATAACGCATCGGGAACAATATTTTCAGAACCATTTCTATGTTCAATAGAGAAATCAAATGATTGGAGTTTAAGACTCCATCTGGCCAAACGACCAGATAAATCTTTTTGTCCCATGATCCACTGAAGACTGGCGTGATCAGAAATGACTACAAACTTAAATCCCTCAACATAAGGTCTAAAACGCTTAATACTGACGACTGCTGCCAGACACTCTAGCTCAGTGATCGAGTAGTTTCGCTGGACTTTATTCAATTGTTGTGATACAAATGCAATTGGGTGTTCATGGTTCTCTTCATCTTTTTGAAAGAGGACCCCTCCAATACCAGTTGTGCTTGCATCACATTGAATATAAAATATTTTTTTAAAATCAGGATGCGTCAAGACTGGCGCATTAATCAAACAGGTCTTTAGTTTTTCAAATGACAACTGTGCTTGTTCATCCCATAAAAATTGTTTTTTTTTCTTTAAAAGATCTGTTAAAGGCGAAGCAATAGAACTATAATCCCTAATGAACCTTCTATACCAACCGGTAATACCTAAAAATCGTCGTATTTGTTTTGAATTTCTGGGTACAGGGTACTCTGCAATTGCGCTAATCTTGGTGTTGTCAACTTTTAAACCGCCTTCACCAACAATGTATCCTAAATATTTTGTTTCAGTTAGAAGAAATTTGCTCTTTTCAACATTTATTGTGAGGTTGGCTGATCTCAACAATCTAGCAACTTCAGTTAGTAATAGCATATGCTCTCCAAAATCTTCAGACACAATCAGTAAATCATCTAGATAGACGAAAACACGATCATGTAGGTAGTAAGGGATCACTTTATCCATTAAACGACACATTGTTTGTGCGGCGTTACACAACCCAAAAGGCATGACACGAAATTGATACAGCGGTCTTCCAGGCACCGTAAATGCAGTCTTATCTCATGATTTTTCGTCAAGAGGGATTTGGAAGAACGCGTCCTTAAGGTCGAGACATGAGATAAATCGCGTTTTACCAAGCCTGCTAATCAATCCTTCGATAATTGGTAATGGGTATGCACTCTTAACAGTTACCTTATTTAATTTCCTTGCATCTAGGCACAATCTAATTTTCCCAGGTTTTCTAACTAATGCAATTGGTGATGACCAAGAGCTGTTGCTCTCTTCTATAATACCCAGTTCTAGCCATCTATCTATTTTGCTATACATAACAGTTTGGATTGCAGGAGATACAGGGTAGTATCGCTGTTTTACAGGATCAGCATTACCAATCTCAATCGTATGGGTTACTAAATGCGTCCTCCCTAGACCATGTATTTTAGATGACGGAAACATGTTTACAATTTTATCTAGCTCTTGTTGTTGTTCTACTGTTAATAAATGCCTTTTTTCAGTTCTTTTCGCAGGATTAGACTCAACAGGAAGTGAAACAGACTCAACTGCTACTGGTCGTAAGCCAAAACTATCCTAAAAATCTATGCCCAAATACAATTCCTGTTGTAAACTGGGTACCACATACAACCTTATCACTTTAGTTTTATTATTGTAAGTTATAGGAACATATATGTAGCCCAATATACTTTGGATATCACCACTGGCAGTGGATGGAAGTGAATAAAACTTGATATTAGAATAATCCATGAATTTCTCGGAACCAAAACCTAAGACGCTAATGCTAGCTCCACTGTCCAAAAGTCCTCGCAACCGTATTTCTGAAATTAAAACATCGGCATAAGGTCTTGGATGTCCAGAATCTAAATCAATTTTTGATACATTAATTTTTGTTTTTTTCAAAGTTTTTCAAATATTATATCGCAATTTAAAATATCTCCTGCATCTATTTCGCCTTTGGAATTTACTAAAAAGAAAACTTTTATCTGTTTGGCAATCTTGTGATATCATTGAAATACACTCATTAAAGTCGACAGAATCATTATAATTGGTGTTGAAATTTTTATCAAGTATTAACGTTTGGTCTATTGCAGGTGAGCTTGTCAAAATTGGAAATTTGGTATAACTTGAAATTATATTATCTGGGTTTGTTGAGTTGACTACTTCTCCCGACGCAACAATTCTGGGTCTGTGTTGGATGCTGTGCTCTCCGTTGCTACAGCACGATTCATTATTTTGTATCGCGGAAAATGAGGGCTCCCAGTAGCTCTCACTCCCACTTGATAGTTTCCCGGATTACAATGAGAACATTTAGGCTTAGTCACACCAACCATTCCACAACCAAAACAAAAGGTTCTTTGAAAAGGATAAGGACAATAAATATATATATGTTTTTCGTCGTCGCAATTCCAGCATTTAAACTTTCGATTGAATACTGGGTTTGGATATTTATTTGGAGAAAATTGTTTAGAAGTTTTCTTCATTTCAGAAATATTCTCGGGTTCAAAACAATTGAACGTATCATGATTAGAGTAACTTAATCGCAAATTAGAACAATTACCTGACATATCGGTTGCTCCACTATTTAAATTTAAGGGATCTAATTCACTCACCCTATTACGAAAAGTAGGAAACTGTAGTTCTGGGATGTAACCAATACTGTTCCAAGCATCTTCCTTAGCAACACATCTACCCTTAAATTCTGCTATACTGGTAAATGTTTTACCTGCTAGCTCAATGCGCAATCCACTTCTCATGTTTCTTTTAAGAATATCAATCAATTCCATATTGGAAAGAGGATTGCTCAAAGGTGCAGATATTGCCAAGATAGCATCGAAAAACTCAACAAAGCTTTCCTTTGGCTTTTGTTTACGGGCTTGAATTGACCTTCGAATATCACTATCAGTTCGTCTGTCCTGAAACCTATCTACCAATGCAGCTCGTAAATCTGCCCAATGCACATATCTATTACGTTCTCTGTAAACCCAATACCAATCAGCTGCTGAGTCATGTAAAATATTGCTGATCTCCATTACAAGTCGCTCTAAAGGGACTCCATAAAAGACTGCTTTTGATTCCAAGCGAAATAGAAAGCTGTCTATTGAGATTCCATTTACTGAACCATTAAAGCTTAAGTTCCACTTCTCAATTCCAACGCTATTTGAATGTTGGTTTCGGAAGGTCTGAGCTATATTTGATCGCTCCGGTATAAACTGTGAATTTGATTGTGCACGCTGAGAATTATTCTCTCGTATCTCACTTAAAACAGTTTGAAACTTTTTTGTTAACTCCTCAACTTTTATATGGGTTTGAGAGTTCACCCTAGTATTATCAATGCCCACTAGATTTTGTTGTATCTGATCCCTATCAATATTTTCTTCCACCAGAGTAATACCCGCTGATGTACTTGGCTTATGAAACTGGCTTCCACTTACATAGGTGTCGAGCTCTTCAATCTCATCTTCAATCTTTTCCACTATCACTTCATCGATTGACAGCAATGTTTCATTTGCTCCTCTTTCATCACACAAAAATTTGTCAATGGAATGTATCATTTCTGTGCATGCCTGGTATAAGACTGTAGCTGCTTCCCTGACAGATGGAGAAGAAGAAATTCTCTTGATACGCCCTTGAACATGTAACAGCCGAGATTCTATTTCATTAATTTTTTCGTGAGTTTCTGACGCAGATTTTAGTTCAACTTGTAAAAGACTTTGGATGGAAATTAGCTTATCTGAACATTTCGAAACTTCTGATTTGGGAGATTTGGATGCACTTTGATGTGGCTTATTTGGAGGTTCGCGCAATCCATCGTGCTTTTCTTCTAATACCTTACCTAAATCTCTAATTTGAACAGCTACTGTGCCCTTAATATTTCTTACTAAACACTCAATCAAAAGCTCATCTACTTCTAAATGTTCAGCTTTCATCTTAGTTTGGCAAAAAAAAAACTTATTGTCAACTAAAACTCTTAGAACTAAACGTATGGTTGAACAGAAATTACAACAAAAAAAAATCCAAAACTTTAGGATTAGGAAAATACCGCTTTTAATATAAAGAAAATCCAAATACTAATTTAAATACTTTGACGCACTAATTTAATAAATAATCGAGGTCAATGGTATTACTATTTACAATAAAAATTAGTCTCCGAACAATGCAACAATGTTAACATCCAAAATTTAAAAATAAAAATATTCATTAACAAACGTTAATGTTAAATTCAACGTTATTTATTAACAAACTAAATTGGTTGAAGAAATTACCTGAAGAAACTTGTATGATCTTGTTTGGCAGGAATCTTCAAATTTATAATGAAGAGTAAATCAATCTTGATATGGTTAATATCCAAAATTATTTCTGGTTAATTATTTTGATATTTCACAAAAATTTAAAAATGAATCTACAAAAAAAATACAAAAAAAATTAGAAATTTTAGTAATATAATAAATATAATCTTCTATCTATATATATTATTATTATTATTATTATTATTATTATTATTATTATTATTATTATTATTATTATTATTATATTATTATATAAATAAAATTCGATGTCTGTCTGTCTGTCTGTTCGGGATAAGCATCGAAATGGCTGAATTGATTTAGATGAAACTTGACATACATAAAGAAAAGAATGTCAGGAATGTCATAGGCTACTTATTTTCATAGAATATATAGTTTTTAATATATAATTTTTATAATAGAATTCTCCATTACTTAATTCATAGCAACGAGTTTGCCTAAATGTTGATTTCATACAATTGGTTTTTATTTGTTCTAATAATTATATATTTGTATTTACATATATGAGTATAATTCATAGCAACGAGTTTGCCTAAATGTTGTTTAATTAAAAGTGTTCTAATTATATATGAGTATGTTTTTATTATATAGAGGACACATTTTTTATTTTGTTGTATATGTTTTAAAACCTGACTTGCAAGATTTTCTCATTTGTTGTTTATGAAGATTTTTTATTTAGAGAAAAATTCGAATGTGTGTTTATGTATTTAGTAATTCAGGGATAGCTGCCACTCTAATTCCCAGAGGAAAAACAGCTCATTCTATGTTCAAAATCCCAATTGAAGCTGATCGTATGGAAAATCCAGTCTGTGGTATATCAAAGAATAGCCACAGAGCTAAAGTCCTACATGATTGTGTTTTCGTAGTGTGGGATGAGTGTACTATGGCAAACAAAGTATCGATTGAAGCTGTGAATAGAACAATGCAGGATTTAAGAAATAATAATCAAGTATTTGGTAGAGTAACCTTTTTATTCGCAGATGATTTCAGGCAAACGTTGCCAGTTGTCGTTAAAGGTACAAGAGCAGATGAGGTCAATGCATGTCTGAAACGCTCAGTACTATGGAGACATTTTAAAACACTCCATTTAAAGCAAAACATGAGAGCGCAAAGCGGAGGTATGGAATTCTCGGTATGAAGTTTTCTTAGATATTGGTGAAGGAAAATATGCAGAGATTAATACTGATCATGACATTGAAATTTCAGCTACTCTATGCCAAATTGTTACGAATATCGAAGCTTTAATATCTGATATTTATGACGACATCCACAATATTACCACAAAAGAGGATGTATGGTTGTGTGAAAGATCTATTTTAGCGCCAAGAAATGACCAAGTACACTGAAAAAAAACTTTGGGTACTATTAACTAAAATCATAGTTGTCAGTACTCAAGTTTTGGGTAATGAGAACCTTTTGTTATCATAAAAGAATAACTTTAGTTAATCAACTAAATTAAAAAATAAGAAAAGTTTATTTGATTTATCAAAAATTTTGTGTTCACAACAAAAGAGTTTTCTTAACTTTCAGAGAACATTTTGTTCTGTTAAATAAAGGTTAATTTATTATTACAGAAATTCAATACATATTAAAAAAAATTTTAATAAACATTTTGTTTAATTGAATATAATTTATTTATTATTAAAAAAAATAATAGTTAATCTTTTAAGAAGTTTTTGTATGTTAAAAGAAGTTTTAGTTCTTATAAATAAAACATTTTGTTCAATTGAATATAATTTATTTATTATTAAAAAAATATGAGTAAATTTTTAAAGAAGCTTTTGTTATTATAAATAAAAGATTTGTTGTTTTTGAATAAAGATTTATTTATTTATTTCATTTTCGCAATACAAATTTATAACATTAAAAAAATATAAAATTAAATTAAATAATCCAATAATATTTTCACATTTATATATTAATATATATATATATATATATATATATATATATATATATATATATATATATATATATATATATATATATATATATATATATATATATATATATATATATATATATATATATATATATATATATATATATATATATATATATATATATATATATATATATATATATATATATATATATATATATATATATATATATATATATATATATATATATATATATATATATATATATATATATATATATATATATATATATATATATATATATATATATATATATATATATATATATATATATATATATATATATATATATATATATATAAATATATATATATATATATATATATATATATATATATATATATATATATATATATATATATATATATATATATATATATATTTAAAAATTTTAAATAATATATTTACATAGTGATAAAATTCAGTAAGAAAATTAAATTAAAATAAATTAAACAATCTAATAATATATCCATATTAACATAATAGCATATTAATATACTCTATCTTTAATATATATATTTAATATTTATACTATATATTAAATTATAAATATATTTCCTATATATACAATATATACAATATATAAAATATATATTTTAAATTACATATTTACATATTCGTTTATTACTATAGTATATTAATAAATTTATTGTTTTAAGTTTTTGCATCTTCATTTTTTAAAAAATTGATTAATGTTGTTACATTTGAATGAATTATTTCCTTTTCTAAAATAATATCATAAAAAAATATTTGTATGAACTGCCACACTTTGCTATATTCTATAGGATAATTCAAATTAAACACAAAAAATATTTTGAATAGAATATCGATTCCCGTTTGAATATTCGGTACAACATATTTGATTTCATCAAAATAAATATAGATAGCTTTTGGATTGATAATGCTTCCATCGATTAAAATGAAAGGCTGTATACATTCATGATTCTCTTTTAATTCCGAAATAAAGTTTTTCATTTGTGTTGGAGAGCTACACACTTTGATGAAGGACTCTTGGGATTTGCAGATTGAAAATTTGTTACATCGCTTTCCTTTATCAGTAAGATATGTATATTGTGCAGTTGTTGGTTTTAGTATCGCATGTAATAAATGAAAAATGGCAACTGCTTTTCCTTCTGTAAAATATAAAATTTAGATTAAAACAATAAATATTTTCCTAAAAAATAAAACCTACTTTTGCAATTAAAATCTTTATGATTAATTTCATTATAAAGTTTGCGGTTAGTTATATCTTTTATGTGTGTTTTATAAAAATTGTTCATATGGCATTCGAATTTCTCATACATGTCAAAAATTCTCTTACTGTCATTATAAATGCCGCTAAAATCAATGTTAATCTGCAAAACATACAGACAGAATTTCAAAAATATACGTGCATTTCTAAAATTTTATGAATTTTCTAAATTACCAGTTTAAATCCATTGGACTTTTTATACTGTGGCCACTGTTCCATAATTTCATTGGTTTGTTTTGTATTTTTAATATTTTCGCTGCGGTAAGAGATAGTCTGAACCCAATGATGGAAAAGTTCTTCTTCCGTGAGTGCGGCATATTTTAAGGCCCGAAGATATTCATCAACAGCTTCAACTGGGTACAATTGATTTTTTTGGGTTGTAATCACTTCTTCACCCTTGGAACATTTTTGGGTGTTAACTTGAAATGTCAACCCACTTTTTTTCAAATTATTCCTTTTGTTGTGGTATTTGGTGTAAAGCCGTCCAAGTGGTGCCAATTTTTTTCTCTTTTGATAGTATACTGTCTGAAATCATTAAATGATATTATGTAGTATTACTAGTATACGATGTCAGACGTTGTTTTTATTACTTGTTCTTCTGTTGGGAACATTTCAGTTATCTCTAATGAAATCAGTTCACAACTATCAGTCGATAGATGTAAATTATTTTTTAAAAATAATCTATTATTATGTCCACCAATAATCTGCGGTTTATTTCATTAAAACTTTTATTTAAATCATAAAAAGCTTTCAACATCTTTCCTTGGGTGTCGGTAGACATAAGATGTTGGAGATTAAAAATAGAAGAACTGGGTTGCCAGACTGAGGGTGATGCTGGTGATTCTGGTATTGTATTATTTGAAATGCATAAAGATTCTCCACTTAATGTACCGATTGGGTTTCTATTGATTGTTATTCCATGTTCTTCTTGCCATTGTGTGATTTCGTGCTCGAAATCAATTTTTTCACCGTAGGAGAACCCTTCGAGCAGCTTTTCAATGTGGTGAATTCTTAGTCGTTTTAATTGTTTAATATAAACTTTCTCATCTGCATAATAAAAAAATTGTGTTCAAAATAAAAAATTTAATATAAGATTGGCATATGTAACTTACTGTTCAATCGAGGATACAGTTGTTCCAAATTCCATAACTGAAGCAAGTTTTGAAGTTCCACTTGTTCGTTTGAGAAAGCTATGGCATCTTCGTTAGGTATAATCACAAAGCTTGTTTGATTATGGACTTCGAATTCCATTTCATTGGTAGTTTGTGGTGGCAATATTTCCATCAAATTGTTATTATATTGGTCCATTTTGATATTACGGTTGACTTTACGGTTCTTATTTTTAACTTAAATAATATACAAAATAAATACTAATTTTTACAATTTTAATATTATTAATACTTATATAAAACTATATAAACAAGATCATAACTTTACATTTAAATTTGACTTAGCTTATAAAATTGCTTAGTTCTTATCATATACGAACTGTTTAAAAGTTTTGATATCTCAAATGGTGGGCCACTGAACTGACTGATATCTATTAGATCAACTGATACAGAATCTGTATTAACACAGTATCCCCTAAAATGTGAATCATATCTGGTTATTTGAAGTTTATCACAGAGGAGTTTTATTTCTGAACCCATGATTATGATTTCAAGAATTTTATAAACTTTTATTTGTTCTGAAATAGATGTTTCTCTAATAAGGCAAAACCCAATTTTAAGATACAACCCATTATAGGTAATTGCTGACACACTAATAAAATCCGTATTGCGAATATTAAGCAAATTACAAATATAATCATTGTATTGACCAACTATACATGTTGTCAATTCAAATGGCTTCAATACTATTTTATTGAATTGGCAAATTTTAGTTGAAATTTTTTAGCCAGAGTAAGTGAAACGTGTTTTCTAGATGTGGTAGAAGAAGCATACAATTTAAATTCTCTATGTTTACCTTCATACCGCATGCTCCAAAAGCAAGGTGGTGGCCCGGAGTTTACTATCACATTGGGATAATGTGTTAGGAAATGAAATTTTGGTTTAAGAGAGTCATTGAAAAGACGTTGGTACTCCAAATTATGGTTTTCTATTTTTTCCTTTAATAAAGCAATATTAGTGTGCGAAAATTCATAATTAAGCAAAATATCATTAATGTCCACTAAGTTTAACAAAAACAACCATACCTCGTCGTTGTTTGGAATTTTATCTCCAACAATCAAAGGCAGAAAATGAAGGAAAGTCATCATTTCTCTCGCACACATTTTTAAATGGAAATTTTTTATATGGTTTTGAGAAATTGGTGGAGAAATATTTTTAATTTCCAAGAAACCGTAATTAAAATTTTGCTTACGCAGGTTTAAAGTGTCTAATGAAAAATAGTTTTGTTTGTAAATTAAATAATTAAAAACGTGACATAGATCATAATGACAGACACCTTCATATATATCATGCATTAAATCTACTGCAAAATTTGAGGAAACATCAAACGAAGGTATTTGATTGAATATTGATTCTTTCTTAACGCCAGTTAAACTTGGGTCGTTTACACAAATATCACTTTGGTAATTGATTTTGTTTCGTAGTCCTCCAGTATTTTCAACTCCTAACTTTCTGGTAGTTTCCTTACTTTCCTTGCATAATCTACAGAAATAGTTAGATGAAAATGAGCAATTAAAATCTAATAAAGCATTTAAGCTCAAGTTATCTCCTAAAACTAATCCCAGTATAAATTGAACTCGTTTTGTACCTTGACTAGTAACAATATCCAAACCTGTTTCTTCTAAAACTTTTAGCTCTTGTATGAGTGATTTTAGCGACATAGAATTTCCATATTCTTTTAAATCAATCGCTTTGATGGAAGCAGCTAAATAAATATTTTCCAATTTTGAAGAATTTTCAGCAACTGGAAATGAATAGTAGAAGTTTGTGACTGATTTACTTTTAGAATGTGCACCTAACGGGTTATTAATTTCAAAGTCATCTGCATACAAGAAATAGGGAATTAAAATACTGTTTTGATACAGTTTTGCTTTTTCTTTCCATAAATTACCTTGCACAAAATGTGAAATTGAATTAGGACTGTTTCTAAGGCTTTCCAATTTATGCAAACACTTTAGTAAAAAATCATCGCATTCAAATACTTTTCGGAATTGAAACTGAATAGGCAAAAGTGTTCCAACAGACTGTAATTCATCTATTGCTATTTCTCCGTTTTGATGAACTTCACTTCCTTTTGATGAAACTAAAATAGGATTTAAAATTAAATTTTGAACACTTTTTTGAATATCTAGCACATCTTTCTTATTTAAATTGTTTTTACTATGAAGGTTTAATAAGAATATGCATGCAGCGTTTTCTATGATATTAATGGCCTCCTTATAGTTAAAATTATTTAATTTAATATTTTTGTTAGTATAATGAATTTGATCATTATTTTGAGAATGCAATAATGATAAATAAGAGTCTGTTGAAAATTCACTTTCATTGGACACTTTCTCTCTTAGTCCAATTTTATGATCTTTAAAATGTTTAACGAGAGCATGTCTACGAAATGATCGAACATTCTGAAATGAACTTAAACAATTGGCTTCACAACAACGGTAGGTGACATAAGTTTTTACCTTATGAACTTTATGGAAATGAGATATCAAATCTTTCAAACTATTAATATTATGCAAGCACTTAAAACATTTCATTTTAAAACAATTTAATATTACGTTTAAAAAAATTTATTGTTTGTTACATATACAAATTCTAACAGTCACCTGTATTTGGAATAAAAAATTTTGTATAAAAATGTGTGCCGTAGTTTGAAAAAACACGTTTTTAGTCGTAATTTTAGTTTCCTAAATTACTAAATAATGCAATACTCACTTGAACTTGAACCGAAATTTTATCAATGAATTTCACTTTGCAACAAAATTAAACAAACAAAATAACTTTTCCACTTTTCACAAAGGATAAATAATTCAATTCAGGTTTTTAAATGTAAATTTAAGAATTTTATTTTAAATTTTCCAAAATTTTGAATGAGTTACACTTTCGACGTCAAAAAAATTGTGAAACAATTAATTCCAAAACAAATTACAAGTATTTCTAACGGTACTTTTTCCTTCTTTTTGGGATAACTAGATATTTATTTATTATAACTAAAATTTGTGCACGGACAACAAAATATTTAGTTAATGTAGGAGAACAAAAGATTTTATTAAATGAATATATGAATTCCATAGAAAGAGAAAACATATTACGTTCAACTTTTATAGAAATGAAACAAAAGTCAAAAGTAATTTTTGTTATTTTTATTAGCAACGAAAATTTTTGTTTTATTAACAATTTTTTCTCTTAATGAACTAAATATTTATTTATTCTTACAAAACAGATTTTTCTTGCATTCAACGAAAGTTTTCGTTAAAATAAATTGTCTTATTATTTATATTAACGAAAATATTAATTATATATAACTAAAAATTTAAGAAAACCTCCATCGTTGAGATAACTAAATATTTTTTTAAGAAACAGAACTTTTTTTTTTGCATTAAATAAACTTTAGTTGTAGATACTAAATTTTAATAACTAAAGTACTTTAGTTAATAAAAATATAGGATTTTTTTCAGTGTATTGTCACTCAATATTCGTATAACGGAAAAAATCCCTGGTGAGTCAACTTCATATATATCCATTAACACAATATGCGAAACAGAACAAGCAGTGCATTACCCAGTAGAATTTTTGAACAGTATCATTGCTCCTGGTCTTCCACTTCATAAAATAGATCTAAAAGTTGGTATTCCCATTATGCTGCTTCGAAATTTGAACCCACCAAAACTTTGCAACGGCACTCAATTGCACGTAGCTTCTTTACGAAAGAATATAATCGAAGCTATCATTATTACCGGTTGTGGTAAAGGCGAAATGGTTTTTATACCTAGAAAACCTATCATCCCATCAAATTATCCATTTCAATTTAAAAGATTGCCCATAATTCCCCATAATTCTCCATAAATGTTAGCTTCGCAATGACTATTAATAAATCACAAGATCAAACTTTAAAGAGAGCTGGTGTTGATTTAAACCAAGGTTGCTTCACCCATGGACAATTGTATGTAGCATGTTCACGTGTTAGTGATGCCGCAAATCTTTTCATTTTGGCGAATGGCAATAATAAACCTAACATAGTATATAAAGAGGTATTACAATAAAAGAGGTTAATACAACAAAGTTGGATGAAAAGATTAAGTGCGTTGACGTGCGGGAGGATGGGGTGGGGGAGGGAGAGGGGGGGGGGGGAGCGAAGCCCGCGGGATACCCCCTAGTTATATAATAAATACGAGGCAAATTAATGCAGCAGGCATATAGCATCAATCATGTGTGAACCAATAAAACTTACAAAAAAAACTTTTACTAAAACAGCTTCTCAAATTTTTAAATCAATCGAAAAAAAAATTCTAGTCATCTATGAATATATAGAAACTACTAACAAAATCCAAACATTCATTATCGCAAACATCCACTCGGATGGAATTGAATGCTCCTGAAAGCACTTTCTTATCCCACAAACGCTAAAATCATCCAAAAGATTCAGTCACAAACTTACAACGTTTTTTAAAAGTTCTTCACTTTGTTCTTTTCCGTATAAAAACAAAAAAAATCTAATTCAACACAACATTGATGAGCCGTTATGGCGACTCAACAAATATTTCTTTAAATTTATTAAATAAATAAAACAATTAATTTATTTCGATTCACTTTATTAAATAAACAATTTAATTTTTTTTTGATAATAAATTTTAATTACAATTTTATGATATTTTAAAACACGAGTTGTTGCTCGACCGAGTGCAAGAATCTGATTCATTGCTAATTTTTAATTTTTAACAAAATAATTTTTTATTAACTTCCGTTGATTTGTGTTGTCGTTGTTAATATTTTTATGTTTTGTTTTGATTTCGCCGAGTGTTGCCGCTACAAGCACTCCCCCACCAGATCGAAAATTGTATTTTAGATTGATGTGAAGTCGAAACGAACGCGTTTGTTGGTTTTGTGTGTACAAATTTTGTCTGCCGACAAGATGCTGTAGGCTGGTTTCAACCTGTCGATGCCGATCGTCGTGTTTTTTCCGTGAACGTTCACGACGAAAAATTTACGCAGTTTGCGTACAACTGCAAACGGCCCTTCGTAAGGTGTACTAAGGGGTCCTTTTACTTTGTCCACTCGGACAAAAACGTGTGTGCTATTGTTAAGATCTTTAGGGATGAATATGTCGGTCTGATTGGGTTGCCTAGGAGGTGTAGGAATTAGCGTTTGCATATTACTTCGCAATCTCTTAATGAACTCAGAAGTATACGAGGTGTTGGCTGTAGGAGAATCGACAAAGAATTCGCCGGGGATCTTAAGAGTTTGACCATACACTAGTTCTGCAGGTGTGCAGTCGAGGTCTTCTTTGAATGAAGTTCTGATGCCAAGTAAAACCAGTGGGAGTTCCGTGCTCCAATGAACGGTATTGCATCTTGCTTTAAGAGATGCTTTAAGTTGACGATGGAAGCGTTCGACAAGACCGTTTGCTTTAGGATTGTAAGCAGTTGTGCGGATTCGATGAGATCCTAGAAGCTTAGTGAGCTCGGTGAACAGATTGATTCGAATTGTCCGCCAGATTCGAATTGTCCGCCACGATCTGTCGTTATGACCGAAGGAATACCAAACCTGGAGATATATTCCTGTAACAATGTTGAAGCAATGGTACTTGCTGTCATGTCTTTTATGGGGTATGCTTCAGGCCAACGTGTGAAACGGTCTACAGTAGTCAAAATGTAGCTGTACCCATTTGATTGTGGTAGTGGTCCAACGATGTCAATGTGGATATGGTCAAATCTGCAATTTGGTAATTCAAATTTACCAATCGCAGATTTTGTGTGTCTGTGAACTTTTGATCGTTGACACGATTCACAGGATTTAGCCCATATCCCTGTGTCTACATTCATTCGTGGCCAAAAATACTTCGATGTAATTAATTTTCGCGTTGCACGTATGCCAGGATGTGATAAACCATGCAAGTTATCGAAAATCGTTTTTCTGATGCTGTGTGGGACGTACGGTCGATTATAACCAGAAGATATCTCGCACCAGATTTTGTCGTTGCTGCCTGATGGTTGTATGAACCTAAGTTTAACTTTTGATGACCTTGACGGTTTGTCAGGATCAATCAATTTCTTAAGTTCATCGTCCTCCTGTTGCAATTTTGGTAAGTCTTTCAAGTTGAAAGTAGAAGTGTAGATTTCTGTTGAAGATTCTTCACCAGAACGTGATAAACAATCACTGACGACGTTGTCTTTACCTTTGATGTGTCGTATATCTGTGGTGAACTGTGCAATGAAATCCAGGTGACGTAGTTGTCGTGGAGTTCTTAAAGTTTTAGATGAAATTGCTGTGATCAGAGGTTTGTGATCAGTGTAGACAGAGAAATTTTGACCTTCGACAAAATAGCGAAAATGTTTAATTGCGAGATAGATTGCTAGTAGCTCTCTATCAAACGCAGAATATTTTGCTTCAGTAGGAGTGAGTTTCCTGGAGAAAAATGCAAGTGGCTCCCAACATCCATTGTTGTACTGTTGTAGTACAGCTCCGACTGCAGTGTTCGAAGCGTCTGATGTTATGTTGAACTGTGTGTTGTCCAACGGATGTGCTAAAAGAGTAGCGGCGGCAAGAGATTCTTTGACCTTCATGAAAGACTCGTTACAATCCTCTGGCCAAGAAAAATTCGATTTGTTCTTGCCTTTTTTAATCAGTGATGCCAAATGCCCGTGAATAGGCGCTAACAATTCGGCTAAACGTGGTATGAAGCGGTGATAATAATTCACCATACCTACGAATTGCTGTATTTGGCGGATTGATGTTGTAATGGATAGTCTGGACTAATGTCTGAACCTAGTGTACTATAGTCGCAGCTTCTTTAGTTGTCATTTCTTGTATTCATCTGTACCGCTCATAATAGTTTCTCATCCATTCATCATCATTAGTCATATTTCGTATAGTTCCCTTAACCCATAGTTTCCTTATTTTTCTTAAAATCTAACTAAATTTTCAATAGCTGGACAGACATATGTGAAAAAGAATTGAGCCAATTACACTGATTTTATTTATTAATTAATATAATATAATATTGGTTAATTTGAATTAATTAATAATCTTCTTTAAATATCATCCATATAAACATTAAAATTTAATCTTACAACACCCTAAAATTGACGCGAATTAGATTCTACTCTAATAATACTTTTAAAAAAAACAATTATTTATTTTAATTTTAATTAAAAAATTTATTTAATTTTGAAAGAAAGAAGTTAACACTTCAAAAGCCACAATAAATCTAAAATCTTATTTCTAAAATATATCTTTCAATAATTATTTGGGTGATGCAATAATATGCATCACGATAAAAAATAATTTTGTTTGTTTGATTCTCAAAACAATTTTTCTTTAGTAACTTAAAGAATAATATGAGAAATGCAAAATTGCATTTCGATAAGATAAATTTTGTTTTATTTTATTATATTTTGATCTTAATAAATTTATAAGAATTTACTGTTTACATTTTGTGAAAAATATTATCTTTTGTTATTTAATCATTTTCTGGAATTCAAATATTTAAATGTTTTGGAAATAAAATATGTCTGAGAATCTTGTTGTTTAATAATTGGAAAACTTATTAATAAAATTACTGATAAAGAAACATGCATTATGGTATAACTAATATAACTAACATAACTATCTAGGGTTGTGTCATATGACATTGACAGAAATACAAATGACATAATTATTGATGTTATGTTGCAGTCTGCGGATGTAACTCCTCCCTCTTAAGAGTTGTCCAAAAACGACGTTTTTTGACAGCTGGTGGTTGCTGATTTTCATAGTTAGATTGTGAATGGTTCATCTCTATCTGTATGGGTTGATTTTTAATTTTCTTGCAATGTAATATTTTTTTAACTGAAATATAAAAAAGAACTAGTGCGGTTAATGTGACGAAGGTGCCGACAATGGCATTTTTATGATGACCATGTTGTTTTGTGGAGTATTTGAATTTCTTCGCTATTTTTTAGTGTCCAGTTACTTAGTGCTGGTAGTTTGATGATGGTGTTTATTGCTAATATGTTCATGTCGTTGTATGGTTGAAGTATTATGTTGTCTTCTAGAGTAGTCATTATACTTGCATCCGTATATTTTTCGTTGTTTTGTTGTATGTGACAATTTGTATGTGGCAAATTAATTTACTACCGTTTACTGATTTCTGTTGTGAGCATGTTGATGTCATAGTGATTTCGTTTTCTGTTGCTGTATATAAATATTCTGGTAAAATTTGTTCGATTTCTTCGTAGAATGTAGTTTTTGTTAAGTTACAGAAAGCTGGTTGATTATTGATAATTTGAGGTATACATGAAGTTTTACTTTTGCTGGTTGAATGTTTGTCACAATAATAAATTCCTTCTATTTTGTTGCAAGGTTTGGTTATGAATTTATATATGTTTTTGTTAAGGATTACATAGGGTTCAGGAAAATCTAATGCATAGGTTTTATTTATTGGTATTGCTTTAATAATGTGGAAAGATGGAAATGCCGGATGGAATTAAGGAATTTGGATTGAAAATATTATTTGTCTTTCATTATAGTATGGCTGTAACCATAAAAGTTCATATAGATACTTTCATCTGATTCAAATTTTACGTTATATTTATTAATATATTTATCAGTTCGTTAAGGTTTAAAATAGGTCTCGAAATTAGTTTGAGTTTTGCCATAATAATAGATTTGGTTATATCGGATAAGTATATATCAAACAATTCAATTAAGTATATTAATAGTTAATATTATTAATAGTTATTTGTTCAGTATTAATAGTAATAATAGTTATTTGTTCAGAGAGTCTGTCTTGAGCTTGTGGTGTCATTGCGTATCTGTAATAAACGTTTTATTTTAGCTTTGTGTACTTTCCGTTTATTAGTAACTAACGTTATTTTGTTATTCTTCTTAACTTTATGTTTTTGGAATCTAGGGCTTAATTTATTGCGTCTATTGTCTTGTTCGTATATAGTTTCGTTTTCGTAGAATACTGGTGGTGGTATTCTATTTTGGTTTAGTCTATTAATTAATTTTTCTTTTTCTTTCGCATTTCTTGTTGATATTAGATTTCGTAGTTTGTCATATTCTTGTACATGGTTTTGAAGATATTCTTCAGCATTTTTGTTATTGGATTTTTCTGGAAATATCTCTTGTTTGGTGTAATGTCCACTTTTTAGTTCAAAAGGTGTAAGCTTAGTTACAGAATGAATAGAATTATTATATGTAATTAAAGATTGTTTCATTATTTCGTTAGCACATTTGTTTTTATCTTGAGAGTAAATAATTCTATAAATTTCTATAAGGGTCGAGTGAAAACGTTCAACAGGTGAATTGCCAGTCGAGCTTTTCGCTGAGGTAAGATGAAGTGCTATTTTATATAGTGTGCAAAACTGTTTAAATATTATTGATGTAAATTCTACACCTCTGTCCGTTACTATTTTATTCGGAACACCATGATTTGCTATAAAGTCTTTCATATGGTTTACAACTTCTAATCCATTTGAAATTGTCATGTGATACGCTATGCCAAATTTTGAAAATTTATCTATTACTGTCAGATACTTGTTATTATTTATAGAAAATATGTCTATGTGTAATATTTCTAATGGTCTACTAGGTGTTTCAGAAACTTCAAATTTTAACAACTTTTTGTTTCTATTGTATTTTAAGGTTTGACAAGTTTCGCATTTGTTTATAATTTGGTTTAGTAGATTTTTCATTTTAGGAAAGTAATATTTTCGCTTGAGTTGTTCTTGGTTTTCTGTTATGCCACGATGGTTGCCGTCTCGGTGTATTTTAGATACTATTTCTTGTTGTCGACAGTCGTCTGTAATGTCTTCGACTAATGTTCTACTGCGAACTATTTTTAGTTTGTTTTCAGAAAAGTGTTTTCTATAAATTTGGTTTAAGAGTTTAAAGATGTTGTCATTACAAGCAATGCCTGTTAGTTTGTTTGGCTCTATGTATTCTTTGTACAGTCTGATTAAATTATCTTCGGTAAATTCCTTACACTTAAAATGATATCTTTTCTTTTTTAAAAAGAGTAACTTGAATGTAACTTGCCATTCAGTAAACTTGTCGTCTAATTCTAGAATTATTTGCGTGTTGAATTCGTTTAACACAGTTTTACTCGTAGGGATAGTCTTATTTTCATCAGTATTTTGAGTCGAATCGATTTTTTCTACTGAACTAACTGATTGTTCGTCACTAGTTGAACTATGATTTATTTCCACTTCTGGTTCAAGTCTGGATAATGCATCTGCGTTTGTATTTTTGGTTCCTTTTTTGTAGATAATCTCATAATCGAATTCTTCTAATTTCAATCGCCATCTTACAAGTTTAGAATTTGGTTCTTTTAGGGAGAAAAGCCAAGTCAAAGGCTTGTGGTCAGTCACAATTTTAAATTTTTGTCCGTACAAATATGGTCGGAAGTACTTTGTAGACCAGACGATAGCTAGAAGTTCTTTTTCTATCGTAGAATAATTTTGTTCTGTTTGTGTAAGTGTACGACTAGCATAACATATAGGTTTATCTGATCCAATAGGACCTTGAGATAGAACAGCGCCTAATGCTACATTACTAGCATCTGTTGTGAGTACAAAAGGTTTTGTGAAATCGGGATATTGTAGTATGGGATTGTTGCAAAGTAATTGTTTACAATTTTCGAAGCATTTGATGTACTCTGGGCTCAATACAATCTTTTTATCCTTTCTGAGACACTCTGTAATTGGTTTAGTGAGGTTAGCAAAATTATTTATAAACTTTCTATAATAACCTAGTAATCCGAGAAAAGATTTAATTTGTTTCTCTGTCTTTGGTATAGGGAAATTTTTTACAGCTTCAATTTTGTCAGGATTGGGTTTAACACCTTCGGACGTGACAATGTGTCCAAGAAATGCAACTTCTTTATGTAAAAACTCAGATTTATCGAGTTGTACTTTGAGATTAGCTTTCCTTAGCTGTAAAAATACTTGATTTAAACTTTCGAGGTGTTCTTGTAGGGATGTAGAGAACACAATGATATCGTCCATGTAGCAAAGACATATTTTACCTTGAAGGTCTCTCAAAACGTTATCCATTACGCGTTGGAAGGTAGATGGAGCATTTTTTAGTCCAAATGGCATGCGAACATATTCGTAGTGGCCGTTGTCGACTGTGAATGCTGTTTTGGGTATATCTCGAGGGTTTACTTCGATTTGGTGAAAGCCCGATGCAAGATCTAGAGTAGTGAAGTACATACATTTACCTAGTTTGTCTAATATTTCATTAATGTTTGGCAGTGGGTAACGATCGTCTATCGTTTGCTCATTTAACTTACGGTAGTCTACCACAAGTCGCCATTTTTCTTTTCCACTAGCATCTGCCTTCTTTTTTACTATCCGAATTGGTGCTGACCAAGGAGAGTAACTAGGACGAATTATCCCATTTTCTAGCATTTTGTCAATTTGCGTTCTCACTTCTTCCTTGTGGATATGCGGGTAGCGATAACTTTTCGTAAATACTGGTTTTTCGTTATTAAGATTGATCTCGTGTTTTACTTGATTTGTAAACCAGTCGATGTGATTCTTTAAAGAAGACATCTTCATGTTTTTTACACAGTTTAAAAATTGCTTTTCTTTCTTCAATGTTCAAGTGATTTGTTCTAATAAGTTGGGTGATATCCGTAGATTCAGCGGAATCTTTTGATATTACGGATGAATGATTTACTTCAATGTGATAATTATCTCTTAACATTTGTACTTTAACAGGTTGTTCAATTAAACACATCTTTTCTTGGTTAGAGAAATTTACTATTTCGACAAATGAATACCAGTTTTTGGCATGGTATATACCCTCAGGTATCACTAATTGTTCTTGTACGTGTACAGGTTTAATGTATATGTCACCATTTTGAATATCAACAGGGATGCTGATAGTCATTTTCGTTCTTGGTGGAACGGTATAGTTTTTCGAGATAAAATTAGGTTTAAATATTAATGGAATTGAAATGTTCTCAGTTTCTAATAACGATTTTTGAAAATCTAATTTTATATTAAGCTTTTGCATAATTTCTAATCCTATGAGTCCATCAAAGTAGTTATGGAATTTAAAGACTAAGAAATCTAAAGGTTCTTTAGTTTTGAGTTCCATTAAACCGTTAATGGTTACTTGACTTGTTATCTCGTGAGTTTGAAAAAGAGTTTTTACTAGAACAAGCTCAATGGTTTTGATCCGTGTAGGATGTACATGTTTTGGGTCTATAAATGACTTATTGGCTCCTGTATCTATGAGCATTTTTAATGTAGTATGTGGGTTTAATTTAATATGAATATATGGTAAATAAAACGATTGATGAGAATTTAGTGTTATATATCCAATGGGGTTTCCGAGGCTTGTTCCTGAAAATTTTGATCATCTATTTCTTGATTTTCTAAAAAGACTGTTTCGTCTAAAGTGTCATCTAAGTTTGGAAAATAATTATAGTTCTCTGGAGAAACGTCTACATCGTTTTCGTCAATAATATTCGAAGTGGGATTTTCCAAGTTGAACAGCTCTTGACTGTGGAATCTAGGTGGTCCTGTAGCTTGAAAATAATTTGGTCTATTATAACCAAAATTAATAGGTTGAAAATTGGTTGGTTGTTTAAATTTGTTTTGATTAGAATTTGTATCCATAGGCTCAATTTTCCTGTTTGTTTGTTAAGGTTGAGGTTGTAATGGAGGATTCCATTTCGAATTAGGATTTTGTGGAAATGTTTGTCTAAAATTTTGATTAGAAAACGGGTTCTGATTGTAATATTGATTTTGTGGTTTGCCAAAATGATTTACTTGTAATCTAGGCTGGAATGAATTTGGAATGTGTCTATGCGGTGCAGTGAATTGTTGATACGGTTGAATTATCCGTTTAGGAGGTAATGATGGAATGTGGTGTGTATTATTACGTTGTTTAATGTAATGCATGTTTTGTTCACTTATGCATAAAGAAAATGCATCACCTATAGTTTTTGGTTGCCATGCTCTAATCATGGATCCAAGGGGTTCTCTGAGTCCTGCGAGATATGTAGCTAGACACATTTCTTTGTATAAACTTTGTTTAACTATTTGAGATGATACTGACTTTTCATTCAATTTAACATGATTTAATATTGTAGACTGGATATCAATAATTTTAGAAAAATATTTTTCTACTGTATCTTGTCCTTGGTAGATAAGATGTAAGTCTCTTATAAGGCTAGTCTCGTTTCGTTTGTCTGCATAATGAGTGGTAAGGTTTTCTTTAATACTGTTCCAATTTAATTGAGTTCCATACATAGTAAGTATTTCGTCGGCTTCTCCAGTAATTTTATTACGGATTGCTCGAAGAAAGGTCGTGGGAATAAGTCCATTTTCTAAAATCTGTGAACAACTTGTAATTATTTCGTCTACGTTGTCTATAAAGTCATATAATGTATGTCTACTACCTTCATATTTAGGTAAGTCTTTAATAACATCAGGAATTTTTAATGCGTTTACTAAACTAGTCACTTTTTCAATAGTCATTTTTTCTGTCATTTTAAAATTTAAATTAATATTATCACTTTTTAATTTGTTATTATAATTTTTAAATTTGATTTGTTTTATTATTTTTAAAATAAATTTCTTTTAAATTATTTGAACCTTTACAACTAATTCCATATACGGTGGAATAATTAAATTTATTTTAAATTATTTAAAACTTTGAAACTATTTCCATATACCGTGGAATAATTAAATTTATTTCTATTATTAAATTTAATTAATTCAGTAAATTATTTGTGATGTAACATCACCCCGATGGAAAATCTCCCATCAAGAATAATATAAGAACTGAATCTAAAAAATTATGGTGCAAATTATGAAACTTTTTGCAATCCATACAATTTTAGAGCGATCTAGTTTCGAACCAATGAGAAAATTTTTTAAACTTTAAAAAAGTTTATCATTCTCATCAGGGCTAGCCGACTAGATAAACTCTACCAAAAAATGTTAACGCTAATGATTATAAACCAAAAATTAGGTTACAACTCTAGCGAAGTGTAAAAACAAAAAATTTACATAAACATACATTTAATAAATTCAGGTTTAGTCAATTAATTTCTCTGGTGATCACTGTTTTGTTATACTCTAGATTTTCTAGTATTGAATAACAAAATTGTATCTGTGAGAAGAAGATGACTAGTCTTCACTTGTGTCTATTGACACATGATCATCAATTAATTCAGTAAATTATTTGTGATGTAACATCACCCCGATGGAAAATCTCCCATCAAGAATAATATAAGAACTGAATCTAAAAAATTATGGTGCAAATTATGAAACTTTTTGCAATCCATACAATTTTAGAGCGATCTAGTTTCGAACCAATGAGAAAATTTTTTAAACTTTAAAAAAGTTTATCATTCTCATCAGGGCTAGCCGACTAGATAAACTCTACCAAAAAATGTTAACGCTAATGATTATAAACCAAAAATTAGGTTACAACTCTAGCGAAGTGTAAAAACAAAAAATTTACATAAACATACATTTAATAAATTCAGGTTTAGTCAATTAATTTCTCTGGTGATCACTGTTTTGTTATACTCTAGATTTTCTAGTATTGAATAACAAAATTGTATCTGTGAGAAGAAGATGACTAGTCTTCACTTGTGTCTATTGACACATGATCAACAATTAATTCAGTAAATTATTTGTGATGTAACATCACCCCGATGGAAAATCTCCCATCAAGAATAATATAAGAACTGAATCTAAAAAATTATGGTGCAAATTATGAAACTTTTTGCAATCCATACAATTTTAGAGCGATCTAGTTTCGAACCAATGAGAAAATTTTTTAAACTTTAAAAAAGTTTATCATTCTCATCAGGGCTAGCCGACTAGATAAACTCTACCAAAAAATGTTAACGCTAATGATTATAAACTAAAAATTAGGTTACAACTCTAGCGAAGTGTAAAAACAAAAAATTTACATAAACATACATTTAATAAATTCAGGTTTAGTCAATTAATTTCTCTGGTGATCACTGTTTTGTTATACTCTAGATTTTCTAGTATTGAATAACAAAATTGTATCTGTGAGAAGAAGATGACTAGTCTTCACTTGTGTCTATTGACACATGATCAACAATTAATTCAGTAAATTATTTGTGATGTAACATCACCCCGATGGAAAATCTCCCATCAAGAATAATATAAGAACTGAATCTAAAAAATTATGGTGCAAATTATGAAACTTTTTGCAATCCATACAATTTTAGAGCGATCTAGTTTCGAACCAATGAGAAAATTTTTTAAACTTTAAAAAAGTTTATCATTCTCATCAGGGCTAGCCGACTAGATAAACTCTACCAAAAAATGTTAACGCTAATGATTATAAACCAAAAATTAGGTTACAACTCTAGCGAAGTGTAAAAACAAAAAATTTACATAAACATACATTTAATAAATTCAGGTTTAGTCAGTTAATTTCTCTGGTGATCACTGTTTTGTTATACTCTAGATTTTCTAGTATTGAATAACAAAATTGTATCTGTGAGAAGAAGATGACTAGTCTTCACTTGTGTCTATTGACACATGATCAACAATTAATTCAGTAAATTATTTGTGATGTAACATCACCCCGATGGAAAATCTCCCATCAAGAATAATATAAGAACTGAATCTAAAAAATTATGGTGCAAATTATGAAACTTTTTGCAATCCATACAATTTTAGAGCGATCTAGTTTCGAACCAATGAGAAAATTTTTTAAACTTTAAAAAAGTTTATCATTCTCATCAGGGCTAGCCGACTAGATAAACTCTACCAAAAAATGTTAACGCTAATGATTATAAGCCAAAAATTAGGTTACAACTCTAGCGAAGTGTAAAAACAAAAAATTTACATAAACATACATTTAATAAATTCAGGTTTAGTCAATTAATTTCTCTGGTGATCACTGTTTTGTTATACTCTAGATTTTCTAGTATTGAATAACAAAATTGTATCTGTGAGAAGAAGATGACTAGTCTTCACTTGTGTCTATTGACACATGATCAACAATTAATTCAGTAAATTATTTGTGATGTAACATCACCCCGATGGAAAATCTCCCATCAAGAATAATATAAGAACTGAATCTAAAAAATTATGGTGCAAATTATGAAACTTTTTGCAATCCATACAATTTTAGAGCGATCTAGTTTCGAACCAATGAGAAAATTTTTTAAACTTTAAAAAAGTTTATCATTCTCATCAGGGCTAGCCGACTAGATAAACTCTACCAAAAAATGTTAACGCTAATGATTATAAACCAAAAATTAGGTTACAACTCTAGCGAAGTGTAAAAACAAAAAATTTACATAAACATACATTTAATAAATTCAGGTTTAGTCAATTAATTTCTCTGGTGATCACTGTTTTGTTATACTCTAGATTTTCTAGTATTGAATAACAAAATTGTATCTGTGAGAAGAAGATGACTAGTCTTCACTTGTGTCTATTGACACATGATCAACAATTAATTCAGTAAATTATTTGTGATGTAACATCACCCCGATGGAAAATCTCCCATCAAGAATAATATAAGAACTGAATCTAAAAAATTATGGTGCAAATTATGAAACTTTTTGCAATCCATACAATTTTAGAGCGATCTAGTTTCGAACCAATGAGAAAATTTTTTAAACTTTAAAAAAGTTTATCATTCTCATCAGGGCTAGCCGACTAGATAAACTCTACCAAAAAATGTTAACGCTAATGATTATAAACCAAAAATTAGGTTACAACTCTAGCGAAGTGTAAAAACAAAAAATTTACATAAACATACATTTAATAAATTCAGATTTAGTCAATTAATTTCTCTGGTGATCACTGTTTTGTTATACTCTAGATTTTCTAGTATTGAATAACAAAATTGTATCTGTGAGAAGAAGATGACTAGTCTTCACTTGTGTCTATTGACACATGATCAACAATTAATTCAGTAAATTATTTGTGATGTAACATCACCCCAATGGAAAATCTCCCATCAAGAATAATATAAGAACTGAATCTAAAAAATTATGGTGCAAATTATGAAACTTTTTGCAATCCATACAATTTTAGAGCGATCTAGTTTCGAACCAATGAGAAAATTTTTTAAACTTTAAAAAAGTTTATCATTCTCATCAGGGCTAGCCGACTAGATAAACTCTACCAAAAAATGTTAACGCTAATGATTATAAACCAAAAATTAGGTTACAACTCTAGCGAAGTGTAAAAACAAAAAATTTACATAAACATACATTTAATAAATTCAGGTTTAGTCAATTAATTTCTCTGGTGATCACTGTTTTGTTATACTCTAGATTTTCTAGTATTGAATAACAAAATTGTATCTGTGAGAAGAAGATGACTAGTCTTCACTTGTGTCTATTGACACATGATCAACAATTAATTCAGTAAATTATTTGTGATGTAACATCACCCCGATGGAAAATCTCCCATCAAGAATAATATAAGAACTGAATCTAAAAAATTATGGTGCAAATTATGAAACTTTTTGCAATCCATACAATTTTAGAGCGATCTAGTTTCGAACCAATGAGAAAATTTTTTAAACTTTAAAAAAGTTTATCATTCTCATCAGGGCTAGCCGACTAGATAAACTCTACCAAAAAATGTTAACGCTAATGATTATAAACCAAAAATTAGGTTACAACTCTAGCGAAGTGTAAAAACAAAAAATTTACATAAACATACATTTAATAAATTCAGGTTTAGTCAATTAATTTCTCTGGTGATCACTGTTTTGTTATACTCTAGATTTTCTAGTATTGAATAACAAAATTGTATCTGTGAGAAGAAGATGACTAGTCTTCACTTGTGTCTATTGACACATGATCAACAATTAATTCAGTAAATTATTTGTGATGTAACATCACCCCGATGGAAAATCTCCCATCAAGAATAATATAAGAACTGAATCTAAAAAATTATGGTGCAAATTATGAAACTTTTTGCAATCCATACAATTTTAGAGCGATCTAGTTTCGAACCAATGAGAAATTTTTTAAACTTTAAAAAAGTTTATCATTCTCATCAGGGCTAGCCGACTAGATAAACTCTACCAAAAATGTTAACGCTAATGATTATAAACCAAAAATTAGGTTACAACTCTAGCGAAGTGTAAAAACAAAAAATTTACATAAACATACATTTAATAAATTCAGGTTTAGTCAATTAATTTCTCTGGTGATCACTGTTTTGTTATACTCTAGATTTTCTAGTATTGAATAACAAAATTGTATCTGTGAGAAGAAGATGACTAGTCTTCACTTGTGTCTATTGACACATGATCAACAATTAATTCAGTAAATTATTTGTGATGTAACATCACCCCGATGGAAAATCTCCCATCAAGAATAATATAAGAACTGAATCTAAAAAATTATGGTGCAAATTATGAAACTTTTTGCAATCCATACAATTTTAGAGCGATCTAGTTTCGAACCAATGAGAAAATTTTTTAAACTTTAAAAAAGTTTATCATTCTCATCAGGGCTAGCCGACTAGATAAACTCTACCAAAAAATGTTAACGCTAATGATTATAAACCAAAAATTAGGTTACAACTCTAGCGAAGTGTAAAAACAAAAAATTTACATAAACATACATTTAATAAATTCAGGTTTAGTCAATTAATTTCTCTGGTGATCACTGTTTTGTTATACTCTAGATTTTCTAGTATTGAATAACAAAATTGTATCTGTGAGCAGTGATTCAGGTTTAGTCAATTAATTTCTCTGGTGATCACTGTTTTGTTATACTCTAGATTTTCTAGTATTGAATAACAAAATTGTATCTGTGAGCAGTGATCACCAGAGAAATTAATTGACTAAACTTGAATTTATTAAATGTATGTTTATGTAAATTTTTTGTTTTTACACTTCGCTAGAGTTGTAACCTAATTTTTGGTTTATAATCATTAGCGTTAACATTTTTTGGTAGAGTTTATCTAGTCGGCTAGCCCTGATGAGAATGATAAACTTTTTTAAAGTTTAAAAAATTTTCTCATTGGTTCGAAACTAGATCGCTCTAAAATTGTATGGATTGCAAAAAGTTTCATAATTTGCACCATAATTTTTTAGATTCAGTTCTTATATTATTCTTGATGGGAGATTTTCCATCGGGGTGATGTTACATCACAAATAATTTACTGAATTAATTGTTGATCATGTGTCAATAGACACAAGTGAAGACTAGTCATCTTCTTCTCACAGATACAATTTTGTTATTCAATACTAGAAAATCTAGAGTATAACAAAACAGTGATCACCAGAGAAATTAATTGACTAAACCTGAATTTATTAAATGTATGTTTATGTAAATTTTTTGTTTTTACACTTCGCTAGAGTTGTAACCTAATTTTTGGTTTATAATCATTAGCGTTAACATTTTTGGTAGAGTTTATCTAGTCGGCTAGCCCTGATGAGAATGATAAACTTTTTTAAAGTTTAAAAAATTTCTCATTGGTTCGAAACTAGATCGCTCTAAAATTGTATGGATTGCAAAAAGTTTCATAATTTGCACCATAATTTTTTAGATTCAGTTCTTATATTATTCTTGATGGGAGATTTTCCATCGGGGTGATGTTACATCACAAATAATTTACTGAATTAATTGTTGATCATGTGTCAATAGACACAAGTGAAGACTAGTCATCTTCTTCTCACAGATACAATTTTGTTATTCAATACTAGAAAATCTAGAGTATAACAAAACAGTGATCACCAGAGAAATTAATTGACTAAACCTGAATTTATTAAATGTATGTTTATGTAAATTTTTTGTTTTTACACTTCGCTAGAGTTGTAACCTAATTTTTGGTTTATAATCATTAGCGTTAACATTTTTTGGTAGAGTTTATCTAGTCGGCTAGCCCTGATGAGAATGATAAACTTTTTTAAAGTTTAAAAAATTTTCTCATTGGTTCGAAACTAGATCGCTCTAAAATTGTATGGATTGCAAAAAGTTTCATAATTTGCACCATAATTTTTTAGATTCAGTTCTTATATTATTCTTGATGGGAGATTTTCCATCGGGGTGATGTTACATCACAAATAATTTACTGAATTAATTGTTGATCATGTGTCAATAGACACAAGTGAAGACTAGTCATCTTCTTCTCACAGATACAATTTTGTTATTCAATACTAGAAAATCTAGAGTATAACAAAACAGTGATCACCAGAGAAATTAATTGACTAAACCTGAATTTATTAAATGTATGTTTATGTAAATTTTTTGTTTTTACACTTCGCTAGAGTTGTAACCTAATTTTTGGTTTATAATCATTAGCGTTAACATTTTTTGGTAGAGTTTATCTAGTCGGCTAGCCCTGATGAGAATGATAAACTTTTTTAAAGTTTAAAAAATTTTCTCATTGGTTCGAAACTAGATCGCTCTAAAATTGTATGGATTGCAAAAAGTTTCATAATTTGCACCATAATTTTTTAGATTCAGTTCTTATATTATTCTTGATGGGAGATTTTCCATCGGGGTGATGTTACATCACAAATAATTTACTGAATTAATTGTTGATCATGTGTCAATAGACACAAGTGAAGACTAGTCATCTTCTTCTCACAGATACAATTTTGTTATTCAATACTAGAAAATCTAGAGTATAACAAAACAGTGATCACCAGAGAAATTAATTGACTAAACCTGAATTTATTAAATGTATGTTTATGTAAATTTTTTGTTTTTACACTTCGCTAGAGTTGTAACCTAATTTTTGGTTTATAATCATTAGCGTTAACATTTTTTGGTAGAGTTTATCTAGTCGGCTAGCCCTGATGAGAATGATAAACTTTTTTAAAGTTTAAAAAATTTTCTCATTGGTTCGAAACTAGATCGCTCTAAAATTGTATGGATTGCAAAAAGTTTCATAATTTGCACCATAATTTTTTAGATTCAGTTCTTATATTATTCTTGATGGGAGATTTTCCATCGGGGTGATGTTACATCACAAATAATTTACTGAATTAATTGTTGATCATGTGTCAATAGACACAAGTGAAGACTAGTCATCTTCTTCTCACAGATACAATTTTGTTATTCAATACTAGAAAATCTAGAGTATAACAAAACAGTGATCACCAGAGAAATTAATTGACTAAACCTGAATTTATTAAATGTATGTTTATGTAAATTTTTTGTTTTTACACTTCGCTAGAGTTGTAACCTAATTTTTGGTTTATAATCATTAGCGTTAACATTTTTTGGTAGAGTTTATCTAGTCGGCTAGCCCTGATGAGAATGATAAACTTTTTTAAAGTTTAAAAAATTTTCTCATTGGTTCGAAACTAGATCGCTCTAAAATTGTATGGATTGCAAAAAGTTTCATAATTTGCACCATAATTTTTTAGATTCAGTTCTTATATTATTCTTGATGGGAGATTTTCCATCGGGGTGATGTTACATCACAAATAATTTACTGAATTAATTGTTGATCATGTGTCAATAGACACAAGTGAAGACTAGTCATCTTCTTCTCACAGATACAATTTTGTTATTCAATACTAGAAAATCTAGAGTATAACAAAACAGTGATCACCAGAGAAATTAATTGACTAAACCTGAATTTATTAAATGTATGTTTATGTAAATTTTTTGTTTTTACACTTCGCTAGAGTTGTAACCTAATTTTTGGTTTATAATCATTAGCGTTAACATTTTTTGGTAGAGTTTATCTAGTCGGCTAGCCCTGATGAGAATGATAAACTTTTTTAAAGTTTAAAAAATTTTCTCATTGGTTCGAAACTAGATCGCTCTAAAATTGTATGGATTGCAAAAAGTTTCATAATTTGCACCATAATTTTTTAGATTCAGTTCTTATATTATTCTTGATGGGAGATTTTCCATCGGGGTGATGTTACATCACAAATAATTTACTGAATTAATTGTTGATCATGTGTCAATAGACACAAGTGAAGACTAGTCACCTTCTTCTCACAGATACAATTTTGTTATTCAATACTAGAAAATCTAGAGTATAACAAAACAGTGATCACCAGAGAAATTAATTGACTAAACCTGAATTTATTAAATGTATGTTTATGTAAATTTTTTGTTTTTACACTTCGCTAGAGTTGTAACCTAATTTTTGGTTTATAATCATTAGCGTTAACATTTTTTGGTAGAGTTTATCTAGTCGGCTAGCCCTGATGAGAATGATAAACTTTTTTAAAGTTTAAAAAATTTTCTCATTGGTTCGAAACTAGATCGCTCTAAAATTGTATGGATTGCAAAAAGTTTCATAATTTGCACCATAATTTTTTAGATTCAGTTCTTATATTAAATTTAAAACTTATTGGTAATTTTACTGACTCCATAAACCGTGGAATCGTTATTACTAATATTTAAATGAGACTTATTATGGCTACTATTTATGTTGGGATATGAAAAGGATTTTAACATATAAAATTCACTCACCAGCAACTAACAATAGTATGATGTTCATGTAGGTAGCGGCTCAGCAATTCAGCAATCTGGATGATGTTTTGATGACTCGATATACCGTCGATAATCACTATAACTATCACTTTACTGTTTACTGTTATTAAGAACAATTATTTTTTAATCTACGTTAAGGCACTTTCACTACCACTAATATACCGTCAGTGTGGATTTATTTTAAAATATTTCCCGAAATATGCACTAAAAAACGCGTGTTTTAAATAAAAATTATCTTTAAAAAAACCGCGTTGGATATTAAAAAATATCCGCTATCAACTGCGCCAATTAGATTCTACTCTAATAATACTTTTAAAAAAAACAATTATTTATTTTAATTTTAATTAAAAAATTTATTTAATTTTGAAAGAAAGAAGTTAACACTTCAAAAGCCACAATAAATCTAAAATCTTATTTCTAAAATATATCTTTCAATAATTATTTGGGTGATGCAATAATATGCATCACGATAAAAAATAATTTTGTTTGTTTGATTCTCAAAACAATTTTTCTTTAGTAACTTAAAGAATAATATGAGAAATGCAAAATTGCATTTCGATAAGATAAATTTTGTTTTATTTTATTATATTTTGATCTTAATAAATTTATAAGAATTTACTGTTTACATTTTGTGAAAAATATTATCTTTTGTTATTTAATCATTTTCTGGAATTCAAATATTTAAATGTTTTGGAAATAAAATATGTCTGAGAATCTTGTTGTTTAATAATTGGAAAACTTATTAATAAAATTACTGATAAAGAAACATGCATTATGGTATAACTAATATAACTAACATAACTATCTAGGGTTGTGTCATATGACATTGACAGATGCATATGACAGAAATACAAATGACATAATTATTGATGTTATGTTGCAGTCTGCGGATGTAACTCGCGCGCTACGTTTCCATTCGAGCATTTTCAATATACTACTTGAATTTGAATTTTCTAAACACCAACCGTAATTAACCAATGAAGTTTTCAAACCTCATAACAGCTGTGCGTGTTTTTCCAATCGTCAACATACAAAGAATTACTATCTTGCTTTGTTAAAATATCCGATTTATCTTTGTATGAATATAATATTTTGTTTCCAACCGTTTTCCGTTATTGAACTGAACTTCACGGTGCTGATATAGTAGATTGTATTTTCGTAATACCTAAACATCATAACATCGATCGAACTTACATTGGATTCGTTTTAAATTCCATGATAAATATTATTGATGTATCGGAAATGTTTTTGTATCACAAAATTGGTTTTGGGCAATGATATCAAATGACAAACAGTTTTGTATAACTATGAAAAATTCCCAACAATTGAAAACTTGATGGAAATTAATTGTATTACATCTGAAACACTGTATTCGAGTTATTTCGAGACAAAAATTTTGGCTATATAATAAGCCACTGTACATTATTGAGCGATTATTCTATTACATTTTGGTTTTCAAGTTGGTTTGTTTTTGTTGGTGATTTGACGTCTATCAAGCTGTGGTGCGAAATAAAAATTGATTTTGGATACCGTGAAAGAATCTCTCAACGAGATAGGAAAATATATTAAAGCCGTGAGCAGACTTTGGGCTGGTTAACCAAGTGATTGGATAGGTCAACCAGGAAAACACCATACGGATAACCGTAAATAATACACCCGTAAGTTGAAAACTGTTAATAGAGAATTTTTTTGATACAAGCCGCATCACGGCATTACGGTCATTGCTTCGTATTTAATAAATTTCCAAATATATTAAAGAATATTACCAAAAACCATATGAGGGCGTGCCGTTATAGAATAAATTAAGATAGTGGTTTTTTTCTTTAAATGTGATTACCGAAATATCACCATGATAGGATAATTTCTGACGTGTTTTAAAACAATCATTCATGATGACCTTCAAACAGATGCATCAACAGGAAACTTTAGGCCAATGAAGAAAATCGATATAACCGTTTTTGTGACTGTATAGTGCGTGTGTGTTAAATCAAGTTTTTGTTTGTTAAATTCCGAGTTCCTAGCAAAATTTAGTAAACGGTGCTAGTTGATTATAAGCTGAATAGAGACAATTCCGTGAACCTAAGATTAATTTATGTATGGATAGCTTGTAATGGATAGTCTGGACTGATGTCTGAACATAATGTATTATAGTCGCAACTTCCTTAGTTGGTATTTCTTATATTAATCTGTACCGCTCGTAATAGTTTCTCATCCATTCATCATCAATAGTCGTATTTCATATAGTTCCCTTAACCCATAGTTTTCTTATTTTTCTTAAAATCTGACTTAATCTTCAATAGCTGGACAACCATATGTAAGGAAGAAAATTGCACTAATTACCCTGATTGAATTTATTAATCAATATAATATAATATTAGGTGATTTGAATTACTTTAATAATTTTCTTTAATTAACATCCATATAAACATTAAAAAAATTTAATCTTACAACACCCTAAAATTAACGCGCGCTATGCTTCCATTCGATTATTCTCACTATACTACTTGACTTTGAATTTTTTAAACACCAACCGTAATGAAACAACGAAGTTTTCAAACCTCATAACAGCTGTGCGTATTTTTTGTCCGATCGTCAACATACAAAGAATTACTATCTTGTTTTGTTAAAATATTCGATTTATCTTTGTATGAATATAATATTTTGTTTCCAACCATTTTTCCGTTATTGAACTGAACTTCACGGTGCTGATATAGTAGATTGTATTTTCGTAATACCTAAACATCATAACATCGATCGAACTTGCATTTAATGCATTTTGAATTCAAGGGTAAATGTTATTGATGTGTCGGAAATATTTTGTGTCCCAGCCTTGTCTTTGTGCAATAATATCTAATAACAAACAGTTTGGTATAACTATAAAAAGTTCCCAACAATTGAAAACTTGATGGAAATCAATTTTATTACATCTGAAACACTGTATTCGAGTTATTTCGAGAAAAAAATTTGGCTATATAATAAGCCACTGTAAGTTGTTCCCTCTCTTAGTTTATTACATTTGTATTCGTTGTTTGACGTCTCTGAGTCTAATTAATTTTTTTCTAATTGGATTTTTGCCGTCATTTTGTTTGCATTGTTTGCTTTTGGTTGGTTTGACATCTGAGAAGATTGTTTTATCGTGTACTGGATTGTCGTCAAAAGTAAAGCAAAATTTATATTAAATCATAGAAAAAGAATCACACAATCCACGGGGGCCGGTGGACTTTCCTTTTTATCAACGAAGCCGAGGGAAATATATCACGCTTAGGGTAAGAAGATCGGAAACCTATGCAAGTAAATCAAACGGTGCGGAATTTGACCTTGGAGCACTAGACAACCACAGTTTATTTGTGGTTTGGTTACAAATATGAAAATGTTCCGGTGGCTACTGGAGAAAACGCTAACAGCTATTTAACCAAGGTAACAAATTTTAATATTTCTTTTCGTGTAGTTAAACCAAAGTGCAGTGACGGAATAAATTAAAGATATGGAATAGAAACTTTCTTATATATTGGATGCAAAAAAAAAATTAACTACAAAGTCGAAAGTTAGCAAGCAGATCATAAATATTGTTTATTTTTGACAAATTTTTTTTTTAACTCGCGTTTTCATAATACTTATCCTGAAATCTCGGTTTGATTTTGTATCCGGACCACCGATTAAGGTGTGAACATTATAGTGGTATTTTTTTTTTGTGTGTATTGTGTCGAGTACCCGTTAATCATCCCAAAACCAACCTCTTGGTGGGTGAACTTTGTTCATAACGCATTTCTGTAACCATGCTCTGGCTACGATTATTTAGAAAAATAAATAGTGAAATCGTTGGCTGCGCTAGAAATAAAATATTCTAGAGGTAGTATTCGTTATGGAATATAGTATAGTTTCTCGTCATACCTTGAGGCGATGCTATTATACAGTGGTCAGATAACCTTGAGTGCTAGAAAACCCGTAAAGAACTTGTTTTTTTTTTGGTGAAGAACGGGATTTAACGTTAATTGTTTTAACGATTCAGAAATTAAAAATTAAGAACGAAGGAAATTTTGCTACTCGAATAAATAAAACGGGAACCAAAAACTGGTACTACAGTGGATACAGCTTCATCCTATTCATTTGATGTGTGGACCTATATTTACCCAACACGAGTTTGGTTTGCCTCTTGCCGGGTTGCATTGGTTTTTTTTTGTTTTCCGGTGTTAGTTTCTTTTAATGAGTAATAGACTGATTATCGTCTTAGAACAATTTATTTAAACAAAAAGTAATCTTAGTTCTCGTTATTTATTATTATCGTAATTCATCGTAAAAATTAAAGTAAATAGAGAATTATAAATAAATCCAAAGATTAATCAAATTCAATAATTACCATAGACTAAGTAAAACAGCGTAAAGCAAATATTAATCTTGCAATGGTTGATTATAAAATATTTTTTTTTGTAGTTTTTTGTTGTTTTCCGGTGTTAGTTTCTTTTAATTAGTAATAGACTGATTATCGTCTTAGAACAATTTATTTAAACAACAAGTAGTCTTAGTTCTCGTTATTTATTATTAGTGTAATTCAGTGTAAATATTAAAGTAAATAGAGAATTATAAATAAATCCAAAGATTAATTAAATTCAATAATTACCATAGACTAAGTAAAACAGCGTAAAGCAAATATTAATCTTACATTGTTGGATTATATAATATATTTTTTTTCGGGTAGTTTTGTTTTTTTTATTTTCCGGTGGTAGTTATTTTTAACTAGTGTTAGACTGATTGTCGTCTTGACACAATTTATTTAAATAAAAAGTAATCTTAGTGCTCGATATTCATTGTTAGTGTAATGTAGTGTGAAAAGTAAAATAAATAGAGAATCGTAAATAAAATTCAACGATTAATTAAGTTCAGTAAATACCATAGACTGTGTAAAACAACGCAAAGCAAATATTAATCTTATATTTTTTGATTAATAAATAAAATCTTATACTGTACCTTTAACCATGGATTAAACTTTCTTTGGCTTGAATAATTAAGACGTTCAGAACAGAAGGGAGTTGGTTTCATATTTATTTTGTATGAAATTTTTTTTTTGGTGTTTGTATCACGCAGAACCTACACTGAAAAAAAAAATACGGGGGTGTTGAACTCCGATAACGTTATTTATAGAGTCATATATAATATAAAAGGAAATCGAAGGAACGTGCAATAGATAAAAAAATAAATAATTGTAAATGTTTGTTTTGTCCTCCCGGATTTCATAACACCAAAGGAACTCCGGAGCTTTACCTGGCTTCTGAGATTACGGCAGTCCTCCCTATTATTACTACTGTGTATTGCACATATTACCACGCTATATAGATGTTAAATTATTGGCTGGGATCCAATCAACACTTACATTGAATTTTTGCTATTGCTGTCAGACATTTTATTCGTTGAAATACATCACCTGTATCAAATTATTCGCTTGGTATTTAATCCAAATTGTTCAACTACCATCATGAATTTTGTTCATCGAAGGTTCATCACGATTATCTGTTTGCTTATACAACGATAATTATAAATATTATCCATCGATTACCATTTATTCAGATTACTCAACGTTTATAAGTACAAAATTGTTCGACGCTGTTGATTGCAAGTGTGGTGAACGTTTCTACTGAACATTTTAGTCAACCAAATTATTCAACGCGGCTGATTGCAAGTTCATTTAACTTTTCTACTTAACATTTTATTCAATGCTTATAAGAACAAAATTATTTAACATTATCATTTTGATTCAACATCTTTATCATTTAACGTTTCTGCTTAACGCTTTATTCATCAAAACTATCCAACGATTGCAAGTTTATTGAACGTTTTGTACCACGTTTATATGTGCAACTTTATACAACCTTTTGATATACCAACGTCTTTGTGAATTATCCGACGTGACCAACGTGCAGATGGAGGGCTGATACCATCAGGATAGGAGGTCGGGATTTAATCATGGGGTGAGTACATTTAGTTTGTTTAATTTTTTTTTGATTAATGTAGGGGTGTGAATGGGTATGAAAAGGCTTGTTAGTGATTGAATGGGGGCGTGTTAGTCGTCGAATGTGTGGGTGAATGTGTGACGCGTGAGTGTGTGGGCGTCTGAGAGTGATTGTAGGGGTTGGACGTGTTGATCGTAGGTCTTTCGCACTTCGGGTCGCCAGAGTCTCCATTTTTCCACTTGTATTTCTCTCCATTTTCTGCAAATTTTCGTAAATAGCGTACATTTCTGTATTTGTGCTGAAGTAGCAGGGTTTCTTTATCGTTCCCATGGGCTGCAGCTAGCTTGGGGCAAGAAAATCAATCTCGCTAGGTACGCTTCCTGCTATGCCATTCTCATTGGTTCGCCAGTGAGAAAGCGCTTCATTACAAATTGGCGCCCAACGTGGGGCTCCTCTAAGGGTCCCTACAGCAACGTAGGACTCTGGAGGAGTCCCTCCATATTTTCAAAAAATTTGAAAAATTTTTTTTTTAATTTTTCTTCTAAAAATAAATTTTCTGTTTCCACCATAACAATAGTTAGAGGCTCTGGCGACGTGGAAGCAATTCCCTGCTTCAAACGCGCAGGGGCAAAGGAAGTCTGAGATCCCTCAGACTTTTCTTTGATGGGGAGTTGCGTCCCTACGCCTCCAGCAATGTTTCTCCTTTTGTTTTTTTTGATAACGCAAGGGTGGGAATATTTCTTAGGAAATATTCCCAATGGGCATTACAACTCCACGGACCCTAGTTACGGGCTGGGTTTCTGGCGATGGCACGAGGGCCGAAGGTGATTCAGGTGCCAGACCTAGACTGACGTGTATTGGTGTATACGCCAATTCTCGTCCGAGTCTGGTCACCTGGTCAGGCTTCGGGTTCGTGGTGTCTTCAGAGTCCAGTCCGAACTGATATTGTCTAATCGTTAGAGTCCCCTCCCGACAATATTGGTTTCCTATGGCCTGAGTGTTTCGGTTCCCCATGGATAATACTGAGGGACATTTTCCAAAGTAGCCCGATCAGCTACTGAGGGAAGATGCCCGCTCAGCTTTTATGCCGTGGTTGACTGGATCCACTCAGGTCATAGCACCTCGCCCGTATGTGTTGGTGGTATGGATCGCAGTTGGCGGGTGCTGTCGATCGAATGGTGGACCAGTGGATTTATCTTCTGGCCATCCCGTCAGCACTTGTCAGCTGGGTGAAATCCCATCAGCACATACCCCATCTTATTCCTTTCCCACCCTACCTTTTCCCATCCTTTTACATCCCCTCTTCTTCCCTTTTCCTTTCTGATTTCCCATCCCTTAACGTAGGTTATTTAAATTTTTCTTTGGTCCCAAAACAAATTAAAAACTCATAAAAAAAAAAAAAAAAAAAAAATCAAATTAGTAATGAAAGACCGGCGATCACCCCTTCCAACCCCATGTGTGGTGAACCCACCCCGTGGTTGGTCCGTCCGTCCTTCGTCCGTCAATAAATAAATATTAAATCGATAAATAAACGTAAAAATAAATAAATTAAATGAATAGATGAATAGATGAACCATATTAATAAACAAAAACAGCTGATAATTCAAGATACTAAATACCTTTTTCGATATATTTTAGGTGTCTGCCAAAGAATTGATAATTGCCAACAATAATACTACCGAAAAATTACTTACAAATAATAACACAACAAAAGAGCCTATTACAAACAATCACTAAAGGATTAATTACAAACAAAAAAACGAACTGAGAAATTGCCAACACAACAAAACAAGCATAATAACAGGAACATAGGGTACTTGTACGAGGTCCACCTTTCAAGATTACCAACACGTATTTATGCACTTAAGCTAAATTAGTTAAGTTGTAGTAGTTAAGGCAGGTTAGACTAGTTAAAATTTTGAGTAGTTTTAAATTTATAGTATACATGCAAGCTTCCATAAATCGAACTTCTATCATATGAATTTCTCTGTCCCGAAGTTTCTCTAAATCGAACAAAAACAAAAATTTTGATAGCACTTGGTTGGTCGAAATATGGAAGCTTCCCTGTAGACTGAGTTTTTGTAGGATAGAAAATTTTTTTTTGTTATTTTTAAGATTATTTGCTTGTCAAACCGGTAGGCTTGCCGCACTTTTTTTTTGGTCACTCATATTCGAGTATAGGGAACCGTCAGACCTGCCCGGAATTGGGTCTGAACATTTTCATAATTGCCATCTTCTGCCATATTTGTAGTATACTTATTTTCTCTCAAATCTCACCGTTTATTTTTGTTCTGTTCATATATCAGCACCTTGGAAAACAATTGTAAATAGTAATAAAATAATATCAAGATAATAATAAATCTGATTTAATATAATTGTCGAATTGCAAAAAAATATCGCGCAGCTGTTTAAGGTTTGAATAACGGAATTTCCATACAACACTTTGAATTCTGCTCTAATAGATTTGAAGTAAATATTGTAATAAAATAATTTTCTTTTGTTAATAATTAAATTGTTTATTCTGGCTTCAACGCTCGCATCTATAGTGTAACAATTTCTCTTCCATATTCTTGTTTGGTTTTGATTAAGTGGTGTGCGGCTGTTTGGGTTGTTGAAGATTCATTATGTCTGCTACTGATAAGATCAACGTTCTGGACAGGTCCAGCTCGTGTGCTGTTTGTCAACACGAAATAGTGCCGGCCGACGTAAAACTCCTCACTCGATGTAACCACCTCTTTCATGACATCTGCCTCAACGACTGGTTGCTGCAGAATGGTACCTGCCCGATTTGTCGAGCCGCGTGCGAACGTGCCGACTTACAGAGGTTACCCCGAGGGATGGATAAAACTAATGATACAGTGGTACCACCACCACCGCGACCGGTGACACGCTCTATTACCGCAGGTTGGCAACGTCGTCCGAGTACTGGAAATCAACACTCTTCTACTCCCATGGCAGTCCAACTCCCACGATCCCGACTCGCCGATGAAGTGCGAGTGAATGTAGCTCAACGATCTCCCATATATGGTGCCGCTGCAGCGGAAGATCAAGGTTTTCAGGAAGCGGTAAATGCTCACATCGATCAGGAAATTTCAAGAATTAATCACTCAATGATGCAATCACGTGCTCCGGCACCTGAAGTGTTGCTACCTCTAGCACCAATTGCAGTATCACCCACCACCCCGCGTCATCAATCGGTTCATTCCAGAAATTCTACGCCAGTGGATGCGTTTGTGCGAAATAATGTACCAGTACCACCAATGTTTGCTGAACCTCATCCTGCTCTTGCTCCAGCTAGAATACGAACACATCTCGATCAGCACTCTACAACAGTTAGAAATTGGAACGTAACGTTCTCAGGCAGACCCGATGGTCTGGATGTTGAAGCGTTCATCTTCAGAATAGAGCGGCTGACAGAGATGTGCTTAAATAGCGATTTTACTATTGTCACCCGTTGTCTGTACCTGTTGTTCACAGATCGAGCAGCTGATTGGTTCTGGAGATATTTTCGCCAGAACCGACAGCTTATTTGGACTGACTTGTGTCATGCTCTGCGAATAGAATTTCAGGACAGGCAGACGGACGAAGAGGTGAAGGAGCGGATGAGGGCCAGGAAACAACGGCCCACTGAATTGTTTGACGAATTCTTACAATCAGTTTATCGACTGGCCGATAGACTTCGGGTACCGATGTCGGACGCAGAGTTATTATCCTTGATACGAAACAACTTACGATTGGAAATTAGAAGGGAGCTGATATATGTTACCATTTATGGACTGGAACATCTGCGCCAGCTCTGCCGTGATCGCGAAAAATTATGGGCCGAGTCAATAACCAGACCGCGAGATTATAATATTAGATCATCTAGACCGGTGTCAGAAGTGGACTTGGGTCATGAATTCTCACAAATTCAAATTAGCGAATTGCCAACTGAATCGTTACCAATTACATCCAACGAACTTGCGGCAATACAGCCTGCCCCTAATATGAGACGAATAACCAGTTCAACTATTTGTTGGAACTGCAAACGACCTGGTCATCGGTGGCACGATTGTCGTGAATCACAGCGTTTGTTTTGTTGGGGATGTGGGAAGGACGATGTGTTGTGTCCTAATTGTGAAAATTGTCAGGGAAACCGAAGGGGGGGCCAGAATCCCAACACCGTTTCTCGCTCCCAAGACCTGTCTTAGATTCATCTAAGACCAAATTTAATTTGTCTCCTGATCCTTCGGATATTTCATCTACCAATCCCAATAACTTACTAGTACATGATACACCGTTGAACCGAGCTTCAACATCCACTTTTGTAGAACACCCGTTGAATACTACTTCTGGTACAATGGTACCCACTCATGACACTAATGTGAACTTATGGAAACGTACACTCGCTCATGCGGAACCACCACCCTTATGTACTCAACTCAAAACATTCCAACAAAGATTGAAAGAATACTTGAAAATACGCTCAAACATATTTGTCGATTCATTATCTTACCCAAAACCTACAACACGTTCTGCACTCCGTTCTCGCATCTATTGGCAACAACGACGTATGTTTAAATCCAAAACCATTTCCTCTATTGTGAAATTGGCCAACGATGTGCGATCTTATGCCACAGTGTCAATATGGGGTAAACAACACACTGGACTGTTGGATAGCGGAGCGTCTTTGACTGTAATTGGAGGTGATTTTGCTAAAGAGATCGTGCAAACTCCAGACCTTCTGACTTACTCATCTGCAGTAGTTCGTACTGCCGATGGGCAAAGACAGAATATCTTGGGGTTTGTAAAAACAAAGATCTCATTTATGAACCAAGTCAGAACCCTGGACGTCTTCGTTATCCCGTCTTTAACTCAAAATCTATATCTAGGTATAGATTTCTTTAACGCTTTTGGTTTGTTTAACCCGATATTTGAATTACCTGCATTTCCGACTACAGAGTCAGTAATTTCAGAATTGTCTATGGACAAACAGGAACGCTTACAAAACACCATCCAACTTCTACCTTCATTTTCGAAAATGGGTCTGGGTCGAACACATTTGATAGAACATGTGATTGATGTGGGGACGGCCGCTCCCATCAAGCAACGTCATTACCCAATATCGCCCGCCATTGAGAAACTGATGGGAGAAGAACTGGATAGAATGTTATCTCTGGGTATTATAGAGGTTTCAAACAGTCCATGGTCAAGTCCTGTGGTCTTAATTCGCAAACCTGGGAAGAATCGTCTTTGTTTGGATAGTAGAAAGGTCAATACAGTTACTAAAAAGGATGCGTACCCCCTTCCACAGATAGATGGAATCTTGAGTCGTCTGCCCCAGAGTAATTTCATTTCCAGTTTGGATCTGAAAGACGCTTTTTGGCAGATATCTCTAGAAAAACACTCCCGAGAGAAAACTGGTTTTACGGTCCCTGGGCGGCCATTGTGTCAGTTCGTAAGAATGCCTTTCGGACTGTGCAATGCGCCGCAAACAATGACCAAATTGATGGACCAAGTAATTCCTCCACATCTCAAGTCGTGCGTCTTCGTATACTTGGATGATCTTCTAATAGTTACAGATACCTTTGAGGCCCATCTGAAACTGTTAGAAGATATCTCGCAGTGTCTTAGACGTGCGAACTTGACGATAAACGTGGAAAAAAGTAAGTTTCTCTTGCCGGAGGTAAAATATTTGGGATATGTTGTGGGAGGTGGTACGTTGAAAATCGATCCGGATAAAACTCAGGCTATTTCTGAATTTCCTACACCGCGTACGTCCAAACAGATTCGACGATTCCTGGGTATGGCGGGTTATTACCGCCGTTTTATATCTGATTTCTTTGCTATGTCCTCTCCAATGTCAGATTTGTTGAAGAAAAATGCTAATAAATTCGTATGGACACCAGAAGCTGAAATAGCATTTATAAATCTCAAAAATGCTCTCATATCAGCACCAGTCCTCATAAACCCTGACTATACTAAACCCTTTACTCTCCAGTGCGACGCTAGCAACGACGGTATAGGTTGTGTGCTACTTCAGTGTGACATGGATGGTATGGAACACCCCATAGCGTACATGTCCAAAAAACTAAATTCTGCGCAGCGCAATTACTCCACTAGTGAGAAAGAGTGTCTAGCCGCCGTACTGTGAGTAAAGAAATTTAGAGCGTATGTCGAGGGTCAGGCCTTTAAGATCATAACTGACCATGCTTCATTAAAATGGTTAATGCAACAAAAAGACCTTTCTGGTCGATTGGCTCGTTGGAGCTTGAAATTGCAGGGTTACGTCTTTGATATTGAGTACCGAAAAGGAAAATTAAATACTGTTCCTGACACTCTATCAAGACGTGACTCTGTTGACGTCATTTCTGAATTATGTCCAGTGCCTGAATTAGATCTTAATTCCCCTTTCTTCAACACTTCTCGATATTTGGAGTTGGTAAATCTGGTTACCGAAGCAGACGGTACATTGCCTGATCTGAAAGTAATTTCTGGTCGGGTTTATAAACGATTGGCTTGTCTAGATCTTGATATTCCTTCAGAGGGTGAGGTTTGGAAATTGTGGTTACCTGAGGAATACACTGACGAGTGTATTGCAAGGGCCCACAATCCTCCTACCTCATCTCATGGAGGTCTAGCAAAAACCCTGTATAATATTCGTAAATTCTACTATTGGCCTCGTATGTATACCCAGGTTAAATCGTACATAGGAAATTGTAAGACCTGCATAGAAATTAAAGCAACTAATGTTCCACTTCGTGCTCCCATGGTGTCTCAGATGAAAACAGAACGAATCGGTCAGCGATTATATATCGATATTCTTGGCCCTTATCCTCGTTCAAAGGCCGGGAATATCGCTATTCTTGTAGTATTAGATCATGCTACGAAATATCCATTTTTGTTTCCTTTACGGAAACTAACTGCTGAACCAATTTGTCATCTGTTGGCTACCAATGTCTTTCACGTATTTGGTTGTCCCGAAGTTATTGTGTCCGATAATGGGACCCAATTCAAATCAAAACAGTTTGCAGATTTCTTGGCGAAGCACGGAGTGAAACACACATTACTGGCTTTATATTCACCTCAAGCTAACGCTTCTGAACGGGTAAATAGGAGTGTTTTGTCTGGTATTCGAGCCTACTTAAAGGAGGAGCATTCTAAATGGGATCTGCACTTGAGCGAGATCGCTTGTGCACTACGTTGTTCCCTGCACCAAACACTTAAATGTTCCCCATATTACGCTATGTTTGGAATACCTATGGTGACTCATGGTTCGTCATATGAATTGCTGAGACGATTGAATAGTCTTCATGAACCAGGTGAAACGATTCTGCGACCTGATTATCTTAACAAGATTCGATTACGAATTCTAGATCTAACGGCCGAAGCATTTGTCAAGAGTGCTGAAAGATACAATATACGAGCTCGAGTAACTTTGTTTAAACCAGGTGATACGGTGTTCCGAAGGAACTTTATTTGAGTGACGCCGGTAAGAAATTATCTGCTAAACTTGCACAGAAGTTTATTGAGACCAGAGTAATAAGGTTGGTAGGTGGCGCCGCCTACGAACTGGAAGACCTGGTTTCTAAACGTAGAGGTGTTTATCATTCCAAGGACATTCGCGCCTAACATCGGTAATAATTTTTCTTTGTTTGTCAGTATGATAATAACTTTCGCTTGTGTTTCACGGCCCTTGCAAGTCAAGGTGATTGACGACCATAAAGTATGAGGGTGGTTTCGTCTTGAATTCACAGTTCAGTGAGTGTGTATCAACTTTGGTGTTCAGGTCTTGTTTTAAAAAAAAAAAAAGAATTTTTTTTCTGTGTTGACTATTTGCCAGCGAAAATTCCGAGATCGAATGTGTTGATTTTGGTTCAATTAGTTACTTTGAAACTATGTGAACAGTTTTTTTAGCCTTCAGAATCACTTGGACGGAAGCATACAACAGTGTGGCCCGGCTAGCGTAGTCGGAGAAGCATGAGACTCGTGGTAGTTCAGGTGTGGGTTGCGAGCCAGCATAACGTAAAAGCGGAATTGTGTCGGAGATTTCATTATAGGAGTCGGTCCAATGATGTTTTACTTTTCGGTCTTGCAGCTGAGTGAAGAATTTTTTTTTTTTCTTTTTTTTGTTGTTTGACTTTAGAGTCTCGGGAACCCCCAGATCTGCCCGAAATTGGGTCTGGAAGATTTTAGTTATCCATCGCTTACAATAGAGTAGGATACCTTTTTATCGTTACCCCTCCAAAGAGTTTTATTTTGTATAATCATAGATATTTTGTTACTTTGTTTCTGCTAGGACTGGGATTGTAATACCGATCGATTTGATTGCTAAGTGGTAAAACATTGAAGTGCCTCACCTTACTACTATGGATGTACAAGGTCTATTTGCGACCAGTCTATGCCTTTTTCAACTTCTTTTTGGTCGTGAGTGTTCTTCCAAAAAGCACTTGTTCTGTAATGGATAGTCTGGACTGATGTCTGAACATAATGTATTATAGTCGCAACTTCCTTAGTTGGTATTTCTTATATTAATCTGTACCGCTCGTAATAGTTTCTCATCCATTCATCATCAATAGTCGTATTTCATATAGTTCCCTTAACCCATAGTTTTCTTATTTTTCTTAAAATCTGACTTAATCTTCAATAGCTGGACAACCATATGTAAGGAAGAAAATTGCACTAATTACCCTGATTGAATTTATTAATCAATATAATATAATATTAGGTGATTTGAATTACTTTAATAATTTTCTTTAATTAACATCCATATAAACATTAAAAAAATTTAATCTTACAACACCCTAAAATTAACGCGCGCTATGCTTCCATTCGATTATTCTCACTATACTACTTGACTTTGAATTTTCTAAACACCAACCGTAATGAAACAACGAAGTTTTCAAACCTCATAACAGCTGTGCGTATTTTTTGTCCGATCGTCAACATACAAAGAATTACTATCTTGTTTTGTTAAAATATTCGATTTATCTTTGTATGAATATAATATTTTGTTTCCAACCATTTTTCCGTTATTGAACTGAACTTCACGGTGCTGATATAGTAGATTGTATTTTCGTAATACCTAAACATCATAACATCGATCGAACTTGCATTTAATGCATTTTGAATTCAAGGGTAAATGTTATTGATGTGTCGGAAATATTTTGTGTCCCAACCTTGTCTTTGTGCAATAATATCTAATAACAAACAGTTTGGTATAACTATAAAAAGTTCCCAACAATTGAAAACTTGATCAATTTTATTACATCTGAAACACTGTATTCGAGTTATTTCGAGAAAAAAATTTGGCTATATAATAAGCCTCTGTAAGTTGTTCCCTCTCTTAGTTTATTACATTTGTATTCGTTGTTTGACGTCTCTGAGTCTAATTAATTTTTTTCTAATTGGATTTTTGCCGTCATTTTGTTTGCATTGTTTGCTTTTGGTTGGTTTGACATCTGAGAAGATTGTTTTATCGTGTACTGGATTGTCGTCAAAAGTAAAGCAAAATTTATATTAAATCATAGAAAGAGAATCACACAATCCACGGGGGCCGGTGGACTTTCCTTTTTATCAACGAAGCCGAGGGAAATATATTACGCTTAGGGTAAGAAGATCGGAAACCTATGCAAGTAAATCAAACGGTGCGGAATTTGACCTTGGAGCACTAGACAACCACAGTTTATTTGTGGTTTGGTTACAAATATGAAAATGTTCCGGTGGCTACTGGAGAAAACGCTAACAGCTATTTAACCAAGGTAACAAATTTTAATATTTCTTTTCGTGTAGTTAAACCAAAGTGCAGTGACGGAATAAATTAAAGATATGGAATAGAAACTTTCTTATATATTGGATGCAAAAAAGAAATTAATTACAAAGTCAAAAGTTAGCAAGCAGATCATAAATATTGTTTATTTTTGACAAAATTTTTTTTTAACTCGCGTTTTCATAATACTTATCCTGAAATCTCGGTTTGATTTTGTATCCGGACCACCGATTAAGGTGTGAACATTATAGTGGTATTTTTTTTTGTGTGTATTGTGTCGAGTACCCGTTAATCATCCCAAAACCAACCTCTTCGTGGGTGAACTTTGTTCATAACGCATCTCTGTAACCATGCTCTGGCTACGATTATTTAGAAAAATAAATAGTGAAATCGTTGGATGCGCTAGAAATAAAATATTCTAGAGGTAGTATTCGTTATGGAATATAGTATAGTTTCTCGTCATACCTTGAGGCGATGCTATTATACAGTGGTCAGATAACCTTGAGTGCTAGAAAACCCGTAAGGAACTTGTTTTTTTTTGGTGAAGAACGGGATTTAACGTTAATTGTTTTAACGATTCAGAAATTAAAAATTAAGAACGAAGGAAATTTTGCTACTCGAATAAATAAAACGGGAACCAAAAACTGGTACTACAGTGGATACAGCTTCATCCTATTCATTTGATGTGTGGACCTATATTTACCCAACACGAGTTTGGTTTGCCTCTTGCCGGGTTGCATTGGTTTTTTTTTGTTTTCCGGTGTTAGTTTCTTTTAATGAGTAATAGACTGATTATCGTCTTAGAACAATTTATTTAAACAAAAAGTAATCTTAGTTCTCGTTATTTATTATTATCGTAATTCAGTGTAAAAATTAAAGTAAATAGAGAATTATAAATAAATCCAAAGATTAATCAAATTCAATAATTATCATAGACTAAGTAAAACAGCGTAAAGCAAATATTAATCTTGCAATGGTTGATTATAAAATATTTTTTTTTGTAGTTTTTTGTTGTTTTCCGGTGTTAGTTTCTTTTAATTAGTAATAGACTGATTATCGTCTTAGAACAATTTATTTAAACAACAAGTAGTCTTAGTTCTCGTTATTTATTATTAGTGTAATTCAGTGTAAATATTAAAGTAAATAGAGAATTATAAATAAATCCAAAGATTAATTAAATTCAATAATTACCATAGACTAAGTAAAACAGCGTAAAGCAAATATTAATCTTACATTGTTGGATTATATAATATATTTTTTTTCGGGTAGTTTTGTTTTTTTTATTTTCCGGTGGTAGTTATTTTTAACTAGTGTTAGACTGATTGTCGTCTTGACACAATTTATTTAAATAAAAAGTAATCTTAGTGCTCGATATTCATTGTTAGTGTAATGTAGTGTGAAAAGTAAAATAAATAGAGAATTGTAAATAAAATTCAACGATTAATTAAGTTCAGTAAATACCATAGACTGTGTAAAACAACGCAAAGCAAATATTAATCTTATATTTTTTGATTAATAAATAAAATCTTATACTGTACCTTTAACCATGGATTAAACTTTCTTTGGCTTGAATAATTAAGACGTTCAGAACAGAAGGGAGTTGGTTTCATATTTATTTTGTATGAAATTTTTTTTTTGTTTTTTTTGGTGTTTGTGTCATGCAGAACCTACACTGAAAAAAAAAATACGGGGGTGTTGAACTCCGATAACGTTATTTATAGAGTCATATATAATATAAAAGGAAATCGAAGGAACGTGCAATAGATAAAAAAAAAAATAATTGTAAATGTTTGTTTTGTCCTCCCGGATTTCATAACACCAAAGGAACTCCGGAGCTTTACCTGGCTTCTGAGATTACGGCAGTCCTCCCTATTATTACTACTGTGTATTGCACATATTACCACGCTATATAGATGTTAAATTATTGGCTGGGATCCAATCAACACTTACATTGAATTTTTGCTATTGCTGTCAGACATTTTATTCGTTGAAATACATCACCTGTATCAAATTATTCGCTTGGTATTTAATCCAAATTGTTCAACTACCATCATGAATTTTGTTCATCGAAGGTTCATCACGATTATCTGTTTGCTTATACAACGATAATTATAAATATTATCCATCGATTACCATTTATTCAGATTACTCAACGTTTATAAGTACAAAATTGTTCGACGCTGTTGATTGCAAGTGTGGTGAACGTTTCTACTGAACATTTTAGTCAACCAAATTATTCAACGCGGCTGATTGCAAGTTCATTTAACTTTTCTACTTAACATTTTATTCAATGCTTATAAGAACAAAATTATTTAACATTATCATTTTGATTCGACATCTTTATCATTTAACGTTCCTGCTTAACGCTTTATTCATCAAAACTATCCAACGATTGCAAGTTTATTGAACGTTTTTACTTAACGTTTTGTACCACGTTTATATGTGCAACTTTATACAACCTTTTGATATACCAACGTTTTTGTGAATTATCCGACGTGACCAACGTGCAGATGGAGGGCTGATACCATCAGGATAGGAGGTCGGGATTTAATCATGGGGTGAGTACATTTAGTTTGTTTAATTTTTTTTTGATTAATGTAGGGGTGTGAATGGGTATGAAAAGGCTTGTTAGTGATTGAATGGGGGCGTGTTAGTCGTCGAATGTGTGACGCGTGAGTGTGTGGGCGTCTGAGAGTGATTGTGGGGGTTGGACGTGTTGATCGTAGGTCTTTCGCACTTCGGGTCGCCAGAGTCTCCATTTTTCCACTTGTATTTCTCTCCATTTTCTGCAAATTTTCGTAAATAGCGTACATTTCTGTATTTGTGCTGAAGTAGCAGGGTTTCTTTATCGTTCCCATGGGCTGCAGCTAGCTTGGGGCAAGAAAATCAATCTCGCTAGGTACGCTTCCTGCTATGCCATTCTCATTGGTTCGCCAGTGAGAAAGCGCTTCATTAGCGCTTCTTAAGAAAAATTGGATTAACGGTATAGTGCTCATATTTATGTTGTTGAAATTCGTGTTCCTAGTCAACTTTATTTATTGATAGCGAATAACTGTATACTGCATGAAATCTAAGTTCTGTGTTTCTTTTTTTTTTAATTTAATTTTATTAACTAGTGATAGTAAAATATTAAAACATCGAGCGTATATTCTCGGTTCTTAGGACTAATTTATTAATTATCACTAATATGCTATGAAGTAAATTGTATGTACCTTAGAGGGTTCGTTGATATAATCCAACGATCATTAAAATAAAATACAAAAGAACATTTGTGATTAACCGGATACTGAATCAGAATTCGGGGTGCCTAGTTTAATTAAATAGATTATTAAATAAATATAATTTCTCGGTGTTATTAGATTAATTCTTGAAATGGTGATATTATGTTATTAAATGGTGTATTCTAAAATCAAAATTCTGTGTTACTGGAAAGATTTATTTACTACCGATACCCCCGGATTGATTCGGGGCTAGTACGAGCAACCAGTCGCCTCTCAGCATTGTCATCTTCTACCACATATTTTTGGGTACCATAGTTTTCAACCTCGGTGCCACCTTTTTTTTCAACGAAGTTTGTACCGTATTTATTTCATCATTGCCAATTGTTCCACCGTGTTTTTGTACAGTGTTCATGTTATTACTGTCAGCATTTTGCAACGAGTTTTTGTGCAGTGTCTGCATCATCATTGGCAACAATTACATCGAATTTTTTTATGTAAATTTTTTTGCATGGTTCAAATTTATTCAATGGTTTTGATGACAAACTTACTCAACGATCTGGATGGCAAGTTTATTCAATGGTTTTGATTACAAAGTTGTTCAGACGTTATTGATAACAAAATTTATTCACCGAGTTTGTTTGCGAATTTATTCAACATTTTTGGATAACCAATTTATTCAACGATTTTGTTTGCCAACTTATTCAACATTTTTGATAACAAATTTATTCCACGATTTTGTTTGCAAACTTATTCAACGATTTTTGATGACAAATTTATTCAACGATTTTGTTTGCAAGCTTGTTCAACATTTTTGATGACAAATTTACTCAACGATCTTGATGGCAAGTTTATTCAATGGTTTTGATTACAAAGTTGTTCAGCCGTTATTGATAACAAATTTATTCAACGATTTTGTTTGCCAACTTATTCAACATTTTTGATGAAAAATTTATTCAACGATTTTGTTTGCAAACTTATTCAACGCTTTTGATACCAGATTTATTCAACGATTTTGTTTGCCAACTTATTCAACAATTTTGATAACCAATTTATTCAACGATTTTGGTTTGCCAACTTATTCAACATTTTTGATAACAAATTTATTCAACGATTTTGTTTGCAAACTTATTCGACATTTTTGATAACAAATTTATGCAACGATTTTATTTGCCAACTTATTCAACATTTTTGATAACAAATTTATTCGACGATTTTGTTTGCAAACTTATTCGACATTTTTGGATAACAAATTTATGCAACGATTTTATTTGCCAACTTATTCAACATTTTTGATACCAAATTTATTCAACGATTTTGTTTGCCAACTTATTCGACATTTTTGATAACAAATTTATTCAACGATTTTGTTTGCCAACTTATTCACCGATTTTTGATAACCAATTTATTCAACGATTTTGTTTGCAAGCTTGTTCAACATTTTTGATAACCAATTTATTCAACGATTTTGATAACCAATTTATACAACGATATTGGTTGCAAAATTATCCACCGATTGTGACTACAAAATTATTCAACGCCTTTTTTTTTGAGAACAAATTTAATCAACGATTTTGTTTACAAGTTTATTCACCGTTTCTTGTTACCAAATTTATTCAACGATTTTGATGGCAAATTTACTCAACGATCTGGATTACAAATTTGTTCAACGATTGTGACTACCAAATTATTTAACATTTTGTATAACGTTTATGCATACGACGTTGTTCAACATTTTTGATATAATTTTCGAGACATTTCAAACATGAACAACGTGCTGATGGAGGGCTGATGGAATCGGAATAGGAGGACAGGATTTATTCATGGGGTGAGTACACTTAGTTTGTTTAATTTTTTTTTGATTAACGTAGGGGTGTGAATGGGTGTGAAAAGGCGTGTCAGTGATTGAATGGGGGCGTGTTAGTCGTCGAATGTGTGGGTGAATGTGTGAAGCGTGAGTGTGTGGGCGTCTGAGAGTGAATGTAGGGGTTGGGCGTGATGATCGTGGGTCTTTCGCAATTGGGGTCGCCAGAGTCTCCATTTTTCCACTTGTATTTCTTCCCATTTCTGCAAATTTTAGTTAATAGCGTACATTTCTGTATTTGTGCTGAAGTAGCAGGGTTTCTTTATCGTTCCCATGGGCTGAAGCTAGTTTGTGGCAAGAAAATAAATCTCGCTAGGTACGCTTCCTGCTCTGCCATTCTCATTGGTTCGCCAGTGAGAAAGCGCTTCATTACAAATTGGCGCCCAACATGGGGCTTCTCTAAGGGTTTCTACAGCAATGTAGGACTCTGGAGGAGTCCCTCCATATTTTCAAAAATCTTGAAAATTTTTTTTTTGAAAATTTTTTCTTCAAAGTAATTTTCACTTTCCACTAAAACGATAGTATAGACTCTGGCGGCGTGGAAGCAATTCCCTGCTTCAAACGCGCAGGAGCGAAGGAAGTCTGAGACCCCTCAGACTTTCTTTGATGGAGTTTTGCGTCCCCACGCCTCCAGCTGCAACTCTCCTTTTTTTTTAATTTCTGAAACGCAAGGGTGAGAATGATTCTTCGGGATCATTCTCAATGGGCTTTACAACCCCACGGACCCTAGTAACGGCTGGGTTTCTTACTGGCACGGGGAATGCCAGAGGTGACCAGATGCCAGGATTAGAAATTTGTGAAATGGTGTATACGCCTATCACATCCATCCTGGTCATCTGGTTATGCTCTGGGTTCGCTGTGGCAGCGAGATTCACAGCTGGGCTAACGACTCCCTAACGTTAGAGTCCCCTCCCTGGAGCGTTAGCATCCTATGGTCTGAGTTGTCCAGTTCTCGCGAATGATACTGGGGAACATCTTCTAAAGCAGTTTGATATCAACTGCTGAGGGAAGATGTTCGCCCAGCCTTCATGTCGTGAGTTAATTGGATTAGCTCAGATCATAGCACTCCACCCGTGCGTGTTGGTGGTGAGAATCGAGAATGGCAGGTGACGAAAATAGAATAATGGTGCAGAGGATTTATCCTCTGACCATCCTATCGTCTCCTGTCGTTCGAGTGATACACTACCAGCACACACCCAGTCTTATTCCTTCCCACTCTATCATTTCCTTTTCTAGTCCATCCCTTCTTGCTCCCTTTCCCTTACCTTGTTCCCATCCCTTAACGTAGGTTATTTAAATTTTTCTTTGGCCCCAAATTAAAATCAACATAAATAATGAAAGACCGGCGATCACCCCTTCCAACCCCATGTGTGGTGAACCCACCGCGTGGTTGGTCCGTCTGTCCTTCGTCCGTCAGTAAATAAATGTTAAATCGATAAATAAACGTAAAGATAAATAAATTAAATGAATAGATGAATAGATGAACCTTATTAATAAACAAAAACAGCTGATAATTCAAGATACTAAATACCTTTTTCGATAAATTTTAGGTGTCTGCCGAAGAATTGATAATTGCCAACAGTAATACTTCCGAAAAATTACTTACAAATAATAACACAACAAAAGAACCAATTACAAACAATCACCAAAGGATTAATTACAAACAAAACAGAAAAAAAAAAAAAAACGAACTGAGAAATTGCCAACACATCAAAACAAGCATAATAACAGGAACATAGTGTACTTGTACGAGGTCCACCTTTCAAGATTACCAACACGTAGTTATGCACTTAAGCTAAATTAGTTAAGTTGTAGTATTTAAGGCAGGTTAGACTAGTTAAAATTTTGAGTAGTTTTAAATTTATAGGATACATGCAAGCTTCCATAAATCGAACTTCTATCATATAAATTTCTCTGTAGCTCGTATTTTCTTTACTCCGAAGTTTCCCTAAATCGAACAAAAAAATAAACAAAAATTTTGATAGCACTTGGTTGGTCGAAATATGGAAGCTTCCCTGTAGACTGAGTTTTGTAGGATAGAACATTTTTTTTGTTATTTTTAAGATTATTTGCTTGTCAAACCGGTAGGCTTGCCGCACTTTTTTTTGGTCACTCCTATGCGAGTATCGGGAACCGTCAGACCTGCCCGGAATTGGGTCTGAACAGTTTTAGCATTGCCATCTTCTGCCATAGTCACAGTATACCGATTTACTCTCAAACTACATTTTTTTTTTCTTTTTCTTTCACTGATTGCTCACCCGTTAACATCGTACGTAGTAACAGATATTTCTATTCTTGATTCACGCTCGGCGTTAGCCCGTTTAACGGGTTCCTTAATCCATACATTTGACGAATTGGTCAAATATCGCGCAGCTGTTTGCGGTTTGAATAACTGAATTTCCATATGACTCTTTGAATTCTGCTCTAATATATTTAAAGTAATAAACTATTGTAATAAAATAATTTTTTTTAATAATTAAATTGTTTATTTGGCTTCAACGTTCGCATTGATAGTGTAACAATTTTCTCTTCACTCTCCATATACTTGCCTTTATTGGTCTAGTCCTGCGCGGCGTTTTGAGTTTCATAATGTCAGCTGCTGATAAGATTGACGTTCTGGACAGCTCCAGCTCTTGTGCGGTCTGTCAACAAGAAATAGTGCCAGCCGATGTAAAACTCCTCACTCGGTGTAACCACCTCTTCCATGATATCTGCCTCAACGACTGGTTGCTGCAGAATGGCACCTGCCCGATTTGTCGAGCCGCTTGCGAACGTGGCGACTTGTAGAGGTTACCCCGAGGGACGGATAAAACTAATGATACAGTGGTACCACCTCCACCGAGACCTGTGACTCGCTCTATTACCGCAGGTTGGCAACGTCGTCCTAGTACTGGAAATCAACACTCGTCCACTCCCTTGGCAGTCCGTCTCCCACCATCTAGACTCGCCGATGAAGTGCGAGGGAATATAGTTCAAAGATCTCCCATATATGGTGCCGCTGCAGCGGAAGATCAAGGTTTTCAGGAAGCTGTAAATGCACACATCGATCAGGAAATTTCGAGGATTAACCACTCCATGATGCAATCACGTGCTCCGGCACCTGAAGTGATGTTACCTCTAGCACCCATTGCAGTATCACCCACCACACCGCGTCATCAATCTGTTCATTCCGGAAATTATACACCAGTAAATGCGTTTGTGCGGAATAACGTACCGGTACCACCAATGTTTGCTGAACCTCATCCGGCTCTTGCTCCAGCTAGAATACGAACACATCTCGAACAGCACTCTACAACAATTAGAAATTGGAACGTAACGTTCTCAGGTATACCCGATGGTTTAGATGTTGAAGCGTTCATCTTCAGAATAGAGCGGCTGACAGAGATGTGTTTAAATAGCGATTTTACTATTGTCACCCGCTGTCTGTACTTGTTATTCACCGATCGAGCAGCTGATTGGTTCTGGAGATATTTTCGCCAGAACCGACAGCTTATTTGGACTGACTTGTGTCATGCTCTGCGAATAGAATTTCAGGACCGGCAGACGGACGAAGAAGTGAAGGAGCGGATGAGGGCCAGGAAACAGCGGCCCACTGAATTGTTTGACGAATTCTTACAATCAATTTATCGACTGGCAGATAAACTACGAGTACCGATGCCGGATGTGTAGTTGTTCTCTTTGATTCGCAACAACTTACGATTGGAAATTAGAAGGGAGCTGATATATGTTACCATTTATGGACTGGAACATCTGCGCCAGCTCTGCCGTGATCGCGAAAAATTATGGGCCGAGTCAATAACCAGACCGCGAGATTATAATATTAGATCATCTAGACCGGTGTCAGAAGTGGACTTGGATCGCGAATTCTCCCAAATTCAAATTAGCGAAATGCCAACTGAATCGCTACCAATTGCATCCAACGAACTCGCGGCAATACAGCCTGCCCCTAATATGAAACGAATAACCAGTTCAACGATTTGTTGGAATTGTAAACGACCAGGTCATCGGTGGCACGATTGTCGTGAATCACACCGATTGTTTTGTTGGGGATGTGGAAAGGACGATGTATTATGTCCTAATTGTGAAAATTGTCGGGGAAACCGAAGGGGGGGCCAGAATCCCAACACCTTTTCTCGCTCCCAGGACCTGTCTTAGAATCATCTGAGACCAAATTTAATTTATCTCCTGATCCTTCGGATGTTTCATCTACCACTCCCAATAACCTATTAGTACACGATACACGGTCGAACCGAACCTCAACATCCCATCTGATAGAACACCCGTTGAATACTACTTCTGTTACACTAGTACCCACTCATGATACTAATGTGAAATTATTGAAACGAACACCCGATCATACGGAACCACCTCCATTATGGACCAACACCAAATTTTTCCAACAGCGATTGAACGAATACCTGAAGATACGTTCGAATATATTTATCGATTCATTATCATCTTTGAAACTTCCATCGCGCTCTGCACTCCGTTCTCGTATTTATTGGCAACAACGACATTTGTTTAAATCCAAAACCATTTCCTCCATTGTGAAATTGGCCAACGATGTGAGATCTTATGCCACCGTGTCAATATTGGGTAAACAACATACTGGACTGTTGGATAGCGGAGCGTCCTTGACTGTAATTGGTGGTGATTTTGCTAAAGAAATCGTGCAAACCCCAGACCTTCTGACTTATTCATCTGCAGTAGTTCGTACGGCCGATGGCCAAAGACAGAAGATCTTGGGATTTGTAAAAACAAAGATTTCATTTATGAACCAAGTCAGAACCCTGGACGTCTTCGTTATCCCGTCTTTAACCCAAAATCTATATCTAGGTATAGATTTCTTTAATGCTTTTGGCTTGTTTAACCCGATATTTAACTTACCTACATTTTCGACTACGGAGTCAGTAATTTCAGAGTTGTCTTTAGATAATCAGGAACGTCTTCAAAACACTATCCAACTTCTACCTTCATTTTCAAAAATGGGTCTGGGTCGAACACATTTGATAGAACATGTGATTGATGTGGGGACGGCCGCTCCCATCAAACAACGTCACTACCCGATTTCGCCCGCCATTGAGAAACTGATGGGAGAAGAACTGGATAGAATGTTATCTCTGGGTATTATAGAGGTTTCAAACAGTCCTTGGTCGAGTCCAGTGGTCTTAATTCGCAAACCTGGGAAGAATCGTCTTTGTTTGGATAGTAGAAAGGTCAATACAGTTACTAAAAAGGATGCATACCCCCTTCCACAGATAGATGGAATCTTGAGTCGTCTGCCACAGAGTAATTTCATTTCCAGTTTGGATCTGAAAGACGCTTTTTGGCAGATACCTCTGGAAAAACACTCCCGAGAGAAAATTGCTTTTACGGTCCCAGGGCGGCCATTGTATCAGTTCGTAAGAATGCCTTTCGGACTGTGCAATGCGCCGCAAACAATGACCAAATTGATGGACCAAGTAATTCCTCCACATCTCAAGTCGTGCGTCTTCGTATACTTGGATGATCTTCTAATAGTTACAGATACCTTTGAGGCCCATCTGAAACTGTTAGAAGATATCTCCCAGTGTCTTAGACGTGCGAACTTGACGATAAACGTGGAAAAAAGTAAGTTTCTCTTGCCGGACGTAAAATATTTGGGATATGTCGTGGGAGGTGGTAAGCTAAAAATTGATCGTGATAAAATTCAAGCCATTTCCGAATTTCCTACACCGCGTACGTCCAAACAGATTCGACGATTCCTGGGTATGGCGGGTTATTATCGCCGTTTTATATCTGATTTCTCTGCTATGTCCTCTCCAATATCTGATTTGTTGAAGAAAAATTCTAATAAATTCGTATGGACACCAGAAGCTGAAATAGCATTTATAAATCTCAAAAATGCTCTCATATCAGCACCAGTCCTCATAAACCCCGACTATACTAAACCTTTTACTCTCCAGTGCGACGCTAGTAATGACGGTATAGGCTGTGTATTACTTCAGTGTGACATGGACGGTATGGAACATCCCATAGCGTACATGTCCAAGAAACTAAATTCTGCGCAACGCAATTACTCAACTAGTGAGAAAGAGTGTCTAGCCGCCGTACTGGGAGTAAAGAAGTTTAGAGCGTATGTCGAGGGTCAGGCCTTTAAGATCATAACTGACCATGCTTCATTAAAATGGTTAATGCAACAAAAAGACCTTTCTGGTCGATTGGCTCGTTGGAGCTTGAAATTGCAGGGTTATGTCTTTGATATTGAGTACCGAAAAGGAAATTTAAACATAGCTCCAGACACTCTATCAAGACGTGACTCTGTTGACGTCATTTCTGAATTATGTCCAGTGCCTGAATTAGATCTTAATTCCCCTTTCTTCAACACTTCTCGATATTTGGAGTTGGTAAATCTGGTTACCGAAGCAGACGGTACATTGCCTGATCTGAAAGTAATTTCTGGTCGGGTTTATAAACGATTGGCTTGTCTAGATCTTGATATTCCTTCAGAGGGTGAGGTTTGGAAATTGTGGTTACCTGAGGAATACACTGACGAGTGTATTGCAAGGGCCCACAATCCTCCTACCGCATCTCATGGAGGTCTAGCAAAAACCCTGTATAATATTCGTAAATTCTACTATTGGCCTCGTATGTATACCCAGGTTAAATCGTACATAGGGAATTGTAAGACATGCAAAGAAATCAAAGCGACTAATGTCCCACTTCGTGCTCCCATGGTGTCTCAGTTGAAAACAGAACGAAATGGTCAGCGATTATATATCGATATTCTTGGCCCTTATCCTCGTTCAAAGGCCGGGAATATCGCTATTCTTGTAGTATTAGACCATGTTACGAAATATCCATTTTTGTTTCCTTTACGGAAACTAACTGCTGAACCAATTTGTCATCTATTGGCTACCAATGTCTTTCACGTATTTGGTTGTCCCGAAGTTATTGTGTCCGATAATGGGACGCAGTTTAAGTCTAAACTATTTGAAGATTTCTTGGCGAAGCACGGAGTGAAACATACATTACTAGCGTTATATTCACCTCAAGCTAACGCTTCTGAACGGGTAAATAGAAGTGTTTTATCTGGTATTCGAGCCTATTTAAAGGAGGAGCATTCTAAATGGGATCTGCACTTGAGCGAGATCGCTTGTGCACTACGTTGTTCTCTTCACCAAACTCTTAAATGCTCCCCCTATTTCGCAATGTTTGGAATACCTATGGTGACTCGTGGTTCGTCATATGAATTGCTGAGACGACTGAATAGTCTACATGACCCAGGTGAAACGATTCTGCGTCCTGACTACCTCAATAAGATCCGGACTCGCATTCTGGATTTAACTGCCGAAGCATTTGTCAAGAGTGCTGAAAGATACAATTTACGAGCTCGAGTAACTTTGTTCAAACCAGGTGATACGGTGTTCCGAAGGAACTTTATTTTGAGTGACGCCGGTAAGAAATTATCTGCTAAACTTGCACAGAAGTTTATTGAGACCAGAGTAATAAGGTTGGTAGGTGGCGCCGCCTACGAACTGGAAGACCTGGTTTCTAAACGTAGAGGTGTTTATCATTCCAAGGACATTCGCGCCTAACATCGGTAATAATTTTTCTTTGTTTGTCAGTATGATAATAACTTTCGCTTGTGTTTCACAGCCCTTGCAAGTCAAGGTTATTGACGACCATAAAGTATGAGGGTGGATTCGTATTGAAAGGACAGTTCAGCGAGTGGGTATCAACTTTGGTGTTCAGGTCTTGTTTCAAATTTTTTTTTGTTTTGACTATTTGCCAGCAAAAATTCCGAGATTGCACGTATTGAATGTGGTTCAATTAGTTACTTTGAAGCTGTGCGAACAGCCTTCAGAACCACCAAGTCGGATGCGTATAATGTGTAGCCCGGCTAGCGTAGTCGGAGAAGCATGAGACTCTTGTTAGTTCAGGTGTGGGTTTTGAGCCTGCATAACGTAAAAACGGAGTTGTGTATGGTATTTCATTAAAGGAGTCGGTCCAATGATATTTTACTTTTCGATCCTGTAGCAGATTGAATATTTTTTTTTACTTTAGAGTCCCGGGAACCCCCAGATCTGCCCGAAATTGGGTCTGGAATGTTTTGGTTATCCATCGCTTACAATAGAGTAGAATACCTTTTTTCTCGTTACCCCTACAAATTGTTTATCTATATAGTCATAAATAATTTTGTTTCTGTTAAGAATGGGCGATGAAATACCGATCGCTGTGATTACTAAGTTTGTTTGAACATTGAAGTGCCTCACCGAACGTATGTGGGTGCACAAGATCCATTGGAGACCAGTCTATGCCTTTTTCAACTTCTTTTTGGTCGTGAATGTTCTTCCAAAAAGCACTTGTTCTGTAATGGATAGTCTGGACTAATGTCTGAACCTAGTGTATTATAGTCGCAGCTTCTTTAGTTGTCATTTCTTGTATTCATCTGTACCGCTCATAATAGTTTCTCATCCATTCATCATCATTAGTCATATTTCGTATAGTTCCCTTAACCCATAGTTTCCTTATTTTTCTTAACATCTAACTAAATCTTCAATAGCTGGACAGACATATGTGAAAAAGAATTGAGCCAATTACACTGATTTTATTTATTAATTAATATAATATAATATTGGTTAATTTGAATTAATTAATAATCTTCTTTAAATATCATCCATATAAACATTAAAATTTAATCTTACAACACCCTAAAATTGACGCGCGCTACGTTTCCATTCGAGTATTTTCAATATACTACTTGAATTTGAATTTTCTAAACACCAACCGTAATTAACCAATGAAGTTTTCAAACCTCATAACAGCTGTGCGTGTTTTTCCAATCGTCAACATACAAAGAATTACTATCTTGCTTTGTTAAAATATCCGATTTATCTTTGTATGAATATAATATTTTGTTTCCAACCATTTTTCCGTTATTGAACTGAACTTCACGGTGCTGATATAGTAGATTGTATTTTCGTAATACCTAAACATCATAACATCGATCGAACTTACATTGGATTCGTTTTAAATTCCATGATAAATATTATTGATGTATCGGAAATGTTTTTGTATCACAAAATTGGTTTTGGGCAATGATATCAAATGACAAACAGTTTTGTATAACTATGAAAAATTCCCAACAATTGAAAACTTGATGGAAATTAATTGTATTACATCTGAAACACTGTATTCGAGTTATTTCGAGACAAAAATTTTGGCTATATAATAAGCCACTGTACATTATTGAGCGATTATTCTATTACATTTGGGTTTTCAAGCTGGTTTGTTTTTGTTGGTGATTTGACGTCTATCAAGCTGTGGTGCGAAATAAAAATTGATTTTGGATACCGTGAAAGAATCTCTCAACGAGATAGGAAAATATATTAAAGCCGTGAGCAGACTTTGGGCTGGTTAACCAAGTGATTGGATAGGTAAACCAGGAAAACACCATACGGATAACCGTAAATAATACACCCGTAAGTTGAAAACTGTTAATAGAGAATTTTTTTGATACAAGCCGCATCACGGCATTACGGTCATTGCTTCGTATTTAATAAATTTCCAAATATATTAAAGAATACTACCAAAAACCATATGAGGGCGTGCCGTTATAGAATCAATTAAGATAGTGGTTTTTTTCTTTAAATGTGATTACCGAAATATCACCATGATAGGATAATTTCTGACGTGTTTTAAAACAATCATTCATGATGACCTTCAAACAGATGCATCAACAGGAAACTTTAGGCCAATGAAGAAAATCGATATAACCGTTTTTGTGACTGTATAGTGCGTGTGTGTTAAATCAAGTTTTTGTTTGTTAAATTCCGAGTTCCTAGCAAAATTTAGTAAACGGTGCTAGTTGATTATAAGCTGAATAGAGACAATTCCGTGAACCTATGATTAATTTATGTATGGATAGCTTAAGAAAAATTGGATTAACGGTATAGTGCTCATATTTATGTTGTTGAAATTCGTGTTCCTAGTCAACTTTATTTATTGATTGCGAATAACTGTATACTGCATGAAATCTATGACGACAATACCTAAACAAATAAATAAAACATTAATCAAATCAACGATGAAGAAAATATCTATACTTATCATATTACGAAATCCAGCTAGAAGATTCCAATGTTCATCTGTAAACAAAATATTTTAATTTAGTTATAAATTTAGGCTTAATATAATGTATTACCTTTTTATTTGTTATCTTAAAATAGTAAACAAACCATTTTTTGTTTGTTTACATCAATGTCAATTACAACTTCAAAAGCAACAACTAATTAAAAAACAATAATTTAATATAGAAAAATATTAGTTCATCTATCAGAATATAGATTTAGTGAATCTAATTAAAATCAACAAATCATAGAATAATCAATTAGCTTAGGTCAAAACCTTTCGATCATATTAAATTAGTAAAATTCACCTTTTTTTACAATAGATGTAAGGAAATTTAATTTATATTTGGAAATATTAAGAAAGGCTTCGATTAATTATTAAAGCTTTTGATTAAAAACTTGCATAGTCATCTTCACTTTATATTTGAATTTTCCTGTGAACGGTGAAAAATATTAATTAGCTGTGATTTTGTTAAAATAAAACAATATTTGAATATTATTTTATTGTTTTTATTTAATAACGAATTTTGGAAATTATACCCGGACATTCTCATCTCATCTGAATATAATAATTGAACCTCTGTTGTGAAATAGGAAACGCATCATTTTTGGAATAATTTGGTAATTTGTTTGTACAAACATAAAAGGCGGTAAAACTCAACAAATACAAAAATAGTACAACTGGACTCGTCAAGATAAATTGTGGATACGCAATCAACGAGTGCAGCTGATATTATTCATGGTCCTTCGAAGTCGGATTTGCTGCATATTAAATCGTGAGTACAAGCCAAACTATTCTTTTATATATATAAACACTTTATACAAAAAATAATACTTAAAAACGGTGAAAGGTGATTATTTAAACGTGCCAATACTAATGAATGAATATAGTGAACACGTTATAAACTTAAGTGAAATTATATAAATACATTTGTGCGAAAATTATAAATCAAACTGTGAAAGGTGATTCTTGAAACGTGTCATTACTGAGTGAATCAATATAGTGATCACGTTATACGCTGAAATAAATATATATAAATACTTTGCGCGAAAATTACTAATTAAAACTGCGAAAAGATTATTGAAACGTGTCAATCCTGCAGTAAATATATATAAAAGATATAGTGAGCACGTTGTAGAATTCTTACAAATGGCGGAAAATAGAGCAATAAAGCGCTTCTTGAAAACATTAGAAAGTATGAAAGTGCAAGTAAATCTCTTTAGCATTAGTACTCCAATTAGTGATATAAAAACTTGCATGGCTCTGTTAGCAGACGATTGGAGAGAATTTCAAGCGCTAGAAAAGGCCGTAAAAGGGAAATTTGATGAATCACAAATAGACAACGTGGACAAAATTGAAAATATGCATCTTGAGTTGAAACAAAAGCTTGTCAAATGGGAAAAGCTTTATGAAGAGAATAATGCACAAATACAAAATAACTCGATGGATGATTTTATGCTTAATCAAAGCAATTTTCTCCAGCAAATATCATCTATTCATAAACCAGATAATGAGGTTCGTTTACCACGAGTTAATATACCATCGTTTAATGGAGTGTATGCAGAGTTTCCCTCCTTTCGTGATCTATATGAAGCGTCTGTCCATAACAATAACAATATCTCAAAGGTTCACAAATTGCAATATTTAAAAGGGTTGCTTAAAGGTGAAGCCTATATGCTGATCAATCATCTGGCAGTGACAGAAGCTAACTACGATGAAGCGTGGGACAAGATAAAGACACGGTACAACAAGCCAAAGCATGTCATACACAACTTGTTGAAACAATTTCTGGAACAACCAAACGTACAACAAGGTTGTGCAAAGTCAATTCGTCGCTTAGCTGACGTTTCGGATGAAGTCCTACGTGGGTTGAAGGTGCTTGATGAGCGTGCTGAAGGCCGTGACCCCTGGCTAATTTATCTACTTATTCAAAAACTAGACCAGGAAACGAGAGAAGCTTGGGCGCACGAGACAGCGGGAGTCAGCTTCCCTACAATGGAGCAGTTGTTTATCTTTTTAAACAAAAGAAGTGATGCCTTGGAGAGCTTAAGTTCAATGCAGAAGACCAAAACGTATCCTCAAAGAAGAACAAGTGCTTTAGTTTCGCATACAAACCAATTAGTATGCCCGTTATGTGAAGGAGAGCATTATTTAAGCAAATGTGATCAATATTTACAGCGAACATTTGCAGAAAGGAAACAACTAGTAGTTGAGAAAAAACTTTGTTTCAATTGTTTATCTTCATCTCACCAGTCAGTGGTGTGTAGATCCAAATATAAATGTGGTAAATGTCGCAGGAAGCATCATTTGACTCTGCACTCAGAAGAAGATGTTAATAATCCACGGATCAATGCAACTCTCAACGCAAATGCATTGAATAATACTTTGGAACCATCTAGCTCAACCGATGTTCAAGCAAATGCAGCAGCCATACCAAATTTTCAATCTTTGCTACCAACAGCTATAGTTCTAGTAGCTGACAAATCTGGAAATTCTCAGAGATGCAGGTTACTGCTAGATTCCGGATCACAAGCCTCTTTCATCACAGAAGCTTGTGCGCAGCGTTTGAATTTACCGAGATCTCAAGCAAATGTTGCAGTTACAGGTTTAACAGCTGGAAAAGTAACCACCAGAGGAATTACATCAATAAATATTAAGTCGTTGTATTCGTCAGAGGAATCGATTCAAGTTGATGTTTTGATCATAAATCAGCTGCCAACGAGATTACCAAGTTTCAATTTCCAGCTCCAAGACTGTTGTTTTTTGGACGATTTAAAACTAGCTGATCCATCTTATAACCAAGTATCTGCCGTTGATATCCTGATAGGAGCTGACAGATTTTTTAGCATTATCAAAGATGGGCAGTTAACTAACTCAAATAATTCAATAGTCGCACAACGTACCATTTTTGGTTGGATTGCGGCTGGAGTTACCGGTGAAGAAAACGTCGTAAGAACAGACAGCAGCCAAGAAAGTTATTGTACTTTAAATTTCCATTTAGATGTAGACATTGATAGAACATTAAAACAATTTTTTGAGCAAGAAGAAATTCCCAATGTCCAGATTATGAGTCAAGATGATGTCGAGTGTGAAGAATATTATAAAAAGACGCACAAACGAGATGAAAGGGGTCGTTACATCGTCTCTATTCCCTTTAAAAATAATACCGCTCAGCTTGGCAACCCTATCAACGTTGCCAAAAGAAGATTTTTAGCGATAGAAAGGAAATTTCAATCTAGTCCATCACTAAAACATGAATACGCTAGATTTATAAGTGAATATCTAAGTAGGGGATACCTAGAAGCTGTTTCTGAAGCTGATAAAATGATTGAGCACTCTAAGTGTTTTTATTTGCCTCATCATTGTGTGATAAAACAAGCGAGCGAAACGACAAAACTAAGAGTAGTTTTTGATGGATCAGCGAAATCTTCTTCTGGGATATCACTAAATGAAACGATGTTAGTCGGTCCGACTATTCAGCCCACTTTATGGTCAATCTTATTAAGATTCAGAAAGCACAAAATTGCATTAGCAGCCGACATTGAGAAAATGTACAATCAAATTTTGGTTTGTGAAAGTGATAGTCAATTTCAACGTATTTTATGGCGAAGCGAAATAGCTGATGAGCTTAAACATTATAAACTAAATACAGTTACCTTTGGTTTATCTAGTTCGGCATTTTTAGCTATTAGAAGTATTCATCAGCTAGCATATGATAATCAAGATAGTCATCCAAATATTATTGATCATCTTATAAATGATTTTTACGTTGATGATTTTATCTCTGGTGCTGATAACATTGAAGAAGCGACGAAACTAAAAAGAGAAATGAATGATTTGTTAATAAGCGGTGGGTTTAATCTAAGAAAATGGAAATCAAATCTGCCTGAACTCACAGTGAATGGAGAGACACAACAAACCACTTTGTTCAATAATTCAGAAGAATCAAAAATATTAGGTCTACAGTGGAACGCAGCAGAAGATACTTTTACCTTTAAACTCGATTTGAAGGAGAGTAATGAGCCCACCAAACGTCAAGTTATTTCCGAGTATTCAAGGGTCTTTGATCCGCTGGGTTGGTTATCTCCTTCGATCATTTTAATGAAAATAGTATTTCAAAGGCTTTGGCTACACAAATTGGGATGGGATGATCATCTGCCAGCGGAAATATCAGAAATATACAACAAAATCCGTGTTGAGTTGAAAGATTTAGAAAAAATAAAGCTCAAAAGATACATTCCACAAGACGGTAAAATGGAATTACATGGTTTCTCCGATGCCAGCGAAAGTGCGTATAGTGCGGTGGTATATTGTAGAGCGGTAGACAACAATGGTGTTGTCTCAGTTAACTTAATGGCAGCTAAAACAAAGGTGGCTCCAATCAAGCAGGTGTCCTTACCACGACTTGAACTATGTGGTGCTCATTTACTCACAAAACTTATGCGTCTTGTGCAAGAAACAGTGAAGATGCCAGTGGAATGTTTTGCCTGGACGGACTCTACAATTGTACTATCGTGGTTGTCGAGTCATCCAGTCAGGTGGAAAACCTACGTTGCTAATCGTACGGCTGAAATCATCAATCAGATACCGAGAAAATTCTGGAATCATGTACGATCTGAACACAATCCTGCAGATTGCGCATCTCGTGGGATTTTGCCGTCTCAATTAATCAAACTAGATCTCTGGTGGCATGGCCCAGCATGGTTAAAAAATTACCAATCGACTTCTGCAAAAGAGGATGATTTTGCTGTGAATCCAGAATATTTGAAAGAAGAAAGAAAAATAACCAAGCTTTTAGTTTCCAACACCCATTGCAAGGAAGATCAAATCAGCACATTAATTCAAAAGATATCTTCCTATAATAAACTGAAAAGAATTTTGCTTACGTTTTAAGATTTATAAATAATATGAGAAATGACAAGTTGAATAGAAGATCGGGTTCTCTTACGGTGATTGAACTTCGGAAGGCCAACCTCATAATCATCAAATATGTACAGAGAGAAGCGTTTGCCGATGAGGTTGATTGCCTTCAAAGAGATGCGAATATTAGAAAAAACAGCAGTATTGTAGCATTGGCACCATTTATAGATGCAGAGGGGATGTTAAGAGTCGGTGGCAGATTGAAACATCTGGACTGCCAATATGATTATAAACATCCAATGGTTTTACCAAAGGGTCATGCATTAAGTCGAATGATTGCAATACATGTGCACAAGAAAAATCTTCATCCTGGTTTGACTCTAACATTTCATCTGATAAGGCAGCAATTCTGGATAGTAGGAGGCAGAAGCAGTGTCAGAAATATAGTGAACAAATGTGTGGTCTGCTTCAGAAAGAACGCCAAAACATCTAAGCAACTAATGGGAGATCTGCCATTAGCAAGATTGAAAGCTACAAGACCATTCTCATCTTGTGGTGTAGATTATGCGGGTCCAATTGAGATTGCTACAAAAAAGGGAAGAGGTGCCAAGTTTATCAAGGGGTATATTGCACTCTTTGTTTGTATGGTGACCAGAGCTGTACACATTGAAGCCGTTACTGATCTATCTACAGATGCGTTTATAGCATCCTTAAAACGATTTATCTCAAGGCGAGGTGCTCCCGCACATATCTACAGTGACAATGGATCTAACTTCATTGGAGCACGTCGAAAACTAGGCGAAATTTTTGAAAAAATTAGCAATATTAATCACAATTCTCTAATTGCAGAGTTCTTAGCACAGGATCAGATACAGTGGCACTTTATTCCACCTGTATCTCCACATTTTGGGGGTTTGTGGGAAGCAGCTGTGAAGTCAGTGAAGTCACATTTACTCAAATATTCCTCAAATACTCACCTAACGTTCGAAGAGATGACAACTATGCTTACTCAAATTGAAGCCATTTTAAATTCAAGGCCACTCTACGCGACAGCTGATGATGATGCTTCTATTGATGTTTTAACACCAGCACATTTCTTGATTGGCTCAGGAAATTTTTATATTCCAGAAGAAAACATTAGTGAAAATACACCGACCAGCAGGCTTTCTAGGTGGCAAAATGTTCAATAGCGTGTTCAATCCTTCTGGAAAAAATTCAGTGTGGAGTATTTCCATAATCTACAACAAAGAAACAAATGGCGTGAATTACAACCTAATTTTAAAAATGGAGACGTGGTGTTAATTAAAGAAGACAACTTACCATCATACAAATGGATGCTTGGGAAGATCATAGAGTTGCATCCAGATGATCAAGGCAATGTTAGAGTTGTCACTGTAAAGACGTCCAAAAATATATTAAAACGCCCAATCGTTAAAATCTGCAAACTACCACAACAGGATGATGGTTAACGACTAAGTCGTTAACGAGGCGGAGTATGACGACAATACCTAAACAAATAAATAAAACATTAATCAAATCAACGATGAAGAAAATATCTATACTTATCATATTACGAAATCCAGCTAGAAGATTCCAATGTTCATCTGTAAACAAAATATTTTAATTTAGTTATAAATTTAGGCTTAATATAATGTATTACCTTTTTATTTGTTATCTTAAAATAGTAAACAAACCATTTTTTGTTTGTTTACATCAATGTCAATTACAACTTCAAAAGCAACAACTAATTAAAAAACAATAATTTAATATAGAAAAATATTAGTTCATCTATCAGAATATAGATTTAGTGAATCTAATTAAAATCAACAAATCATAGAATAATCAATTAGCTTAGGTCAAAACCTTTCGATCATATTAAATTAGTAAAATTCACCCTTTTTTACAATAGATGTAAGGAAATTTAATTTATATTTGGAAATATTAAGAAAGGCTTCGATTAATTATTAAAAGCTTTTGATTAAAAACTTGCATAGTCATCTTCACTTTATATTTGAATTTTCCTGTGAACGGTGAAAAATATTAATTAGCTGTGATTTTGTTAAAATAAAACAATATTTGAATATTATTTTATTGTTTTTATTTAATAACGAATTTTGGAAATTATACCCGGACATTCTCATCTCATCTGAATATAATAATTGAACCTCTGTTGTGAAATAGGAAACGCATCATTTTTGGAATAATTTGGTAATTTGTTTGTACAAACATAAAAGGCGGTAAAACTCAACAAATACAAAAATAGTACAACTGGACTCGTCAAGATAAATTGTGGATACGCAATCAACGAGTGCAGCTGATATTATTCAATCTAAGTTCTGTGTTTCTTTTTTTTTTAATTTAATTTTATTAACTAGTGATAGTAAAATATTAAAACATCGAGTGTATATTCTCGGTTCTTAGGACTAATTTATTAATTATCACTAATATGCTATGAAGTAAATTGTATGTACCTTAGAGGGTTCGTTGATATAATCCAACGATCATTAAAATAAAATACAAAAGAACGTTTGTGATTAACCGGATACTGAATCAGAATTCGGGGTGCCTAGTTTAATTAAATAGATTATTAAATAAATATAATTTCTCGGTGTTATTAGATTAATTCTTGAAATGGTGATATTATGTTATTAAATGGTGTATTCTAAAATCAAAATTCTGTGTTACTGGAAAGATTTATTTACTACCGATACCCCCGGATTGATTCGGGGCTAGTACGAGCAACCAGTCGCCTCTCAGCATTGTCATCTTCTACCACATATTTTTGGGTACCATAGTTTTCAACCTCGGTGCCACCTTTTTTTTCAACGAAGTTTGTACCGTATTTATTTCATCATTGCCAATAGTTCCACCGTGTTTTTGTACAGTGTTCATGTTATTACTGTCAGCATTTTGCAACGAGTTTTTGTGCAGTGTCTGCATCATCATTGGCAACAATTACATCGAATTTTTTTATGTAAATTTTTTTGCATGGTTCAAATTTATTCAATGGTTTTGATGACAAACTTACTCAACGATCTGGATGGCAAGTTTATTCAATGATTTTGATTACAAAGTTGTTCAGCCGTTATTGATAACAAATTTATTCAACGATTTTGCTTACCAACTTATTCAACATTTTTGATGACAAATTTATTCAACGATTTTGTTTGCAAACTTATTCAACGCTTTTGATACCAGATTTATTCAACGATTTTGTTTGCCAACTTATTCAACAATTTTGATAACCAATTTATTCAACGATTTTGGTTTGCCAACTTATTCAACATTTTTGATAACCAATTTATTCAACGATTTTGTTTGCAAACTTATTCGACATTTTTGATAACAAATTTATGCAACGATTTTGTTTGCCAACTTATTCAACATTTTTGATAACAAATTTATTCCACCATTTTGTTTGCAAACTTATTCAACGATTTTTGATGACAAATTTATTCAACGATTTTGTTTGCAAGCTTGTTCAACATTTTTGATGACAAATTTACTCAACGATCTTGATGGCAAGTTTATTCAATGGTTTTGATTACAAAGTTGTTCAGCCGTTATTGATAACAAATTTATTCAACGATTTTGTTTACCAACTTATTCAACATTTTTGATGACAAATTTATTCAACGATTTTGTTTGCAAACTTATTCAACGCTTTTGATACCAGATTTATTCAACGATTTTGTTTGCCAACTTATTCAACAATTTTGATAACCAATTTATTCAACGATTTTGGTTTGCCAACTTATTCAACATTTTTGATAACCAATTTATTCAACGATTTTGTTTGCAAACTTATTCGACATTTTTGATAACAAATTTATGCAACGATTTTATTTGCCAACTTATTCGACATTTTTGATAACAAGTTTATTCGACGATTTTGTTTGCAAACTTATTCGACATTTTTGGATAACAAATTTATGCAACGATTTTATTTGCCAACTTATTCAACATTTTTGATACCAAATTTATTCAACGATTTTGTTTGCCAACTTATTCGACATTTTTGATAACAAATTTATTCAACGATTTTGTTTGCCAACTTATTCACCGATTTTTGATAACCAATTTATTCAACGATTTTGTTTGCAAACTTGTTCAACATTTTTGATAACCAATTTATTGAACGATTTTGATAACCAATTTATACAACGATATTGGTTGCAAAATTATCCACCGATTGTGACTACAAAATTATTCAACGCCTTTTTTTTTGAGAACAAATTTAATCAACGATTTTGTTTACAAGTTTATTCACCGTTTCTTGTTACCAAATTTATTCAACGATTTTGATGGCAAATTTACTCAACGATCTGGATTACAAATTTGTTCAACGATTGTGACTACCAAATTATTTAACATTTTATATAACGTTTATGCATACGACGTTGTTCAACATTTTTGATATAATTTTCGAGACATTTCAAACATGAACAACGTGCTGATGGAGGGCTGATGGAATCGGAATAGGAGGACAGGATTTATTCATGGGGTGAGTACACTTAGTTTGTTTAATTTTTTTTTGATTAACGTAGGGGTGTGAATGGGTGTGAAAAGGCGTGTCAGTGATTGAATGGGGGCGTGTTAGTCGTCGAATGTGTGGGTGAATGTGTGAAGCGTGAGTGTGTGGGCGTCTGAGAGTGAATGTAGGGGTTGGGCGTGATGATCGTGGGTCTTTCGCAATTGGGGTTGCCAGAGTCTCCATTTTTCCACTTGTATTTCTTCCCATTTCTGCAAATTTTCGTTAATAGCGTACATTTCTGTATTTGTGCTGAAGTAGCAGGGTTTCTTTATCGTTCCCATGGGTTGAAGCTAGCTTGGGGCAAGAAAATAAATCTCGCTAGGTACGCTTCCTGCTATGCCATTCTCATTGGTTCGCCAGTGAGAAAGCGCTTCATTACAATGTTGGAGCTTGAAAGTTGGAGATGGCAGTGACTCTATCTTTCGATGGGAGTATGCCGTTTTCCGAAATAGAGTGGCTCAAAAAATCAAGTGATTTTTGACCGAAAATGCATTTTGAAGCTTTTATGTTGATGCCATATTCGGTTAAGCGAGTAAAAAGTTTCTCCAAGTGCAAAAGATGTTCTGCCTCGGAGCGGCTAGCTATGAGGATATCATCTATATAGACAAAGACGAAATCCAGTTCCTTTGTTACTTCGTTGATGAAGCGCTGGAATGTCTGTGCTGAGTTTCGTAAACCATAAGGCATACGGGTGAACTCGAACAATCCAAAAGGTGTAGTTATAGCTGTTTTATGGATATCCTCATCTGCCATAGGTATCTGGTGATAAGCTCTTACCAGATCTATTTTGGAAAAAATTTTGCATCCTGCTAGTTGCAAGGAAAAATTTTGTATGTTTGGGATGGGATATCTATCCGGAACAGTAGCAGCATTAAGCTGTCTGTAGTCTCCACAAGGTCGCCAGTCCTTGTCCTTTTTCTGGACCATGTGCAAAGGAGAGGAGACTGGGGAGTTAGAAGGACGACAAATACCTAGTTCCACCATATGTTCAAATTCGGTCTTTGCAGCTTTGAGTTTCGTCGGGTCCAAGCGTCTTGGATTAATGGGTGGAAGTCTTCCTTTGGTCACAATGTAATGTTTTACATTGTGCTTAATTGGGAGGTCATAGTTTGGTGCCTCGGTAAGTGACGAACACTTTTTAAGGAGAGTGCCGAATTGATTGTCGACGCTGAAATGTTTAGGAGTAGGCGTATTACAGTTGGTTATGATTGCATTCACATGAAGAGATGTTTTCGAATCGATTAACTTCCGATTTTTGAGGTCGACCAAAATGTCATGCTTCGAGAGGAAATCAGCACATATTATAGGCCTGTTAACATCTGCCAGTATGAAAGTGTGTGTGAATGTACGCCTAAGTCCGATGTTAAGTTTTAACAGCTTAGTACCATATGTGGGAATTGCTGTACCGTTAGCAGCAGTTAGCGTTTGAATGGGATCTTTATTGCCGTGTGGAAATGTAGAATGGGGTAGTACTGAGACTTCAGCACCACTATCGATCAAAAACTGTAATAAGTTTTCATCGTCCCTAACAAAAAGACGGCGTGAATTGTAGATCCCACTGTTAGCCGTAGTAACAGCGGGACTTAGTAGTTTCCCGAGTCTTTAGATTGCGAAGCTGTTGCATCCTTTTTGTATTTGCACGGTTGTAAACATTTACGTGCTTTGTTGCCAAATTTGGTGTGATAATAACAAATATCTCGTGATCTAGAAGAAGATCGGTGACGAGATCTAGAAGAGCGTCTGTAATTGTAGTTCGCTATTGAAGTTGCAGGACGACTTCTATAACCTGTGTCTTGACGAGACAGTCGGCTACAAAGGTCGTCGAAGCGTTTGTTGAGCTGTTGTTCGAGTCGAGACTCGAGATTAGCAAGGTCGTTATCCCTATCACATGGCGTTGCCTTGCTATAGGATGTTGACTGCGATGTTGCAGCAATCGAGGAGGAAGTGGGTTGAGCAACTTCCCAGATTTTATCGGCAATAGGAAGGATTTCTATAATATCCTTGTCTGCCCAAAGGGCCACAGATGTTCTTAAAAGTGTTGGCAAGCGTTTAAGCCAAAGCTGTTTGAGAAGGTCGTTATTGACCAATGTTGAATCGCCGGCTTCTGATTCAAGCTTGCGATAAAATTCCGATGGGGTATTGTCTCCCATTTCTTGAAGACCTGAAAGAAGTCTATCTAAACGCTTGCCTGCACTTATAGAGTGTCGCTTTAAAAGTGCTTTTTTAAGAAAATCGTATTGATTTTGTGCTGTGGCGGATGCTTTAATAATGTCCATGATGTTAACCACAACATTTTGCGGCAGAGCAGTGAGTACTGCATTAAATTTGTTGACATCCTTGTTTATTTTGTTTGTTTTGAAAGTGGTTTCTGCAATAAGAAACCAAGCTTCCACCTGGTCATGCCAGAACGTTGGCAATTTAATTTTGGTTATATTAATTATTTCATCTTGTTTTGAATTACCAGGCTTTGGAGTGGGAACCTCTTTCTCGTCGGAAGATGACATATTTTATTTAGATTTCAAGTGTAATGACCAACGACCGAATCACCAAAACTTTAAAATTATAACAAAAGGAATAATATAGTTCTTGTGGTAAAGTAAACTTTTATTTAAAGTTTCGTTTTCGTTGCTGTATTTTCGTTCGAACGTTTCCAATTTAAATGTAAAACCAAAAGTGTAAATGTTAAAAAAACGAAAATAAAAAAACAATTGTAAACAAAATAAGATCAGTATATAGATGCAGTATGATCATATAGTCATGTACATGTACCTGCACTACTAGGCCAAACCAACACAATCGTTTTGTTAACTAAAATAATATTATTTTTTTTTATAAATAGCCGGGATTTATTTTTGTTAAAAAAAAATTATAGTTAAATAAATCAACGGAAGCCGTAACAATTTGTATTTAGTTTTATAAAAATTGTAGCATTAAATATATTTGATTGTTTTTACTACCAATGAGAATTTCTTACAAAAAAAAATTAATATATAAAAAAAATTGTTTTTTTGATCATTAATTATATACAATAAAATTTTAGTAGAAATTTGTTTTTTTTTTAATTTGAAATAACTGTTTTTGATTATTAAATATAATAGTAACTAAAATATTTTATTTGTAAATTACTGAAATGTAAAAAACATCATTTGTATATATATGTATATATAAAAATACTAAAATCTAGCCCTAAATTATTCTGTCGAGCAACTTGATTTTCTTGAAAAATTGATGAAAAGAAATTTTTATTCAATAAGATTATTTTAACATAATTCTTTTTTTTTAAATTTTGAGTTAAATAAGTAAAAAAAAGTCGGGTCAAGTGCGAATATAACTCGCTCGCCGAGGGTTCCGCGTATATAATAATATGAAAAAACAGTATTTGCTAATGTAGTTATACGTTGGGTTGAATTTTACCCATAACTGTGACATAATGGTGGCAACATTTTTGAATTTAATTCGTTTATTAGTCAAACATAAATACAGTTTTTCTCGAAATCATTGAGAATTAATGGAATGCGTATACCGATAACAAACCCGAGTCGAACTTTAACTACGATTTAAGTAGTCGACATTCTCAAATGAACCTATTTTAGTCCTTTTCGTCCTTTATTGCCTGTAAATAAGAGCTTTTTATTCTCGATAAACTTATTAACTCCTACAAATTCTAAAAACATACTATTTAACATCTAATTAGAATCTCAAAAAACTATTTACAGTCTACTTATTCTTATGTCGTGCTATTTTGAAAAAAAAAATTGATCTGAGATCAAAAAAATTGGCTGTCAGATCAAATTAGCTGTCAGTTTGTGTTCTTTGGCAAAAAAAGATTAATTTTTATTTTGATCTAGATCAAGTTTTAAAAATCTAGATTTTTTGGTAGATTTTACAAATACATTGAAATATTATTTTTAATTGTCAAATTTATGTAAAAAAAACCGCCATTTTAATTATTATTATTATTTTGTTCAAAAATAATTTATTATTATTTAAATTTCTAATTAATAATAAAGCTATTACAAATAAAATGATAAAACGTTAAATCTATCATTTTCAAATGTAAACATAACCAAACATATCAAGTGACAGAACAAAAAGTCAAAACAATTTACTACTACATTTACAAAAGTAGATTTATTTATTTTATGCTGTTCGTTGGCAAGTAAATAAATCAATCTTTTTTCCATCAAGCCAAAGAACGCCACATTAAAATATTACTTTACACCTAAATAAGCCTGTTTTTCAACACCTTACTAAGTACTTATCATATCCTAAGAACTTAAAAAGTCCTATCAATTCTATCAATGTACAAAATTACATCTTATTTGAATCTTCAAAAACTATTTACGATTCCGATCTTATTTCACATCAAACCCGACAAACATTTTTATACATGAAGATAGCGCTCGTATATTTAAGTTCTAAATTGGACATGTATGAGTGTGATTTTGTTTGTAAAGGATGCGTCCATTTTTTCGCCATTTTTTTAATGATACAATTTAAAAAAACAAAATTCAGAAATCAAAAAATTTAAATATTTGAATTATGTGTAGAAAATAATACTAATTTTCCATAAATTTCTCAGTATTATGAAAAATTAAATCAAAATATCGATAAATCGACATGAAACAAGGCAAATAAAAAATATTAAAATAATATTATATTTTTTTTAAATCACTAAAATTAATTATTAAGAGGGCCTAATTGTTTAGCGAGATTATTTATATTAGATTAACTGAAAAATTTCTTTCGCACATAATTTTATATAACATTAAAATATTAAATTCAATTAAATACATATAAATTATTTCCTAAAATGTTAAATAAAACCAACCATGTTAAAATATATAAAAATACATTTTACTTTTCTATATTCTTATATTTCTTGTTCTTTCTTGTTCTTTCTTTTCTTTTGTTTATTTTTATTATCGCATCAAACAATTTTTTTTTCTTTTTGTTTTTTAATATTACGGAAAAGACGGAAAGAAATTTTTTTAACGTCTATTTAACACCTTAAATGCGATTTTTTCCGGTAAGTAGCTCTTGTAGGAGCTATGTAGATGTTATTTTTGTATTGAAAATAAGTGATAAAATACTCTAAATTCTAAATAGTAGAATTTGTAGGTTTTAAAGAGTAGTTAAATTTCGACTCGGGAACCGTTACAATTCTTGGACCATGAAGATTACTAGATTGCAATGGTCAGCCCGAATAATGTTTTTATGCCGAGTTCATCTGACTAACCATAATCTATTCAATATTATTTTAGAACCCTAATATTATAAAATATTTTCTGAATTAGTTACTAAATTATACATTTGCTGCAAAGTAACAAAATTGATCCTCAAAAAATTGATCAAAGAATTCAAAATTCTACGTGAAATTCTTCACAAAAACACGATTTTAAATCGAAAATGGTGACTTTGAAAATTTCGGAAAACGGTTTTAGACTAGAAACAAAATAACCTTTCATATAACACCCCACTTGTCAAGGTCACAAATAACTTTTTTTCGAAATTTCTTCTCTCAACCCCCTTCTAAGGAACATTTGAAATAATGAGATAACCGCTATAGTTTTCGTTCAATCTTTACAAAATTACCTATGACTGTGAATTTTTTCAATTTTTCGCTTTTGTAATGTTCGATGATAAAGGGTGGGACAGAATCAAATTTTCACATTTTTATTAAGTTTCACAGTTATAAGTCTAAGACCGTGTTCTCGAAAATTACAAAAAAAATATTTTAAACTACAAAAAAAATCATCTTTCATATGACACCCCACTTGTCCAGGTCCAAAATATTTTTTTTTCAAAATTTCTACTCACAACCCCCTCCAAAGAACAATTGAAATTATAACGACCAAAAAAATTTTTCATTTTTTTTTGCCAAGTTCCTACAACCGTGAATTTTTTTAAATTTTTTCTTTTGTAATGTTCGAAGATAAGTGGGGGGGACAAAACTAAAATTTCAGTTTTTCCAAAATAAGTCAAAAACTGTGCTTTCGAAAATTACAAAAAAAATTGTTTTAGACTAGAAAAAAAATAACCTTTCATATGATACCCCACTTGACATGACCGTAATAATCGTAATTTTCACTCTCAACCCCCTCCAATGAACATTTGGAATTATAACAACCAAAACAAAAAAACGGATTTTTGTATGCAAAATTCCTACAACCTTGAATTTTTTCAATTTTTTGCTTTTGTAGTGTTCGAGGTTAAGGTGGGGGACAAAAAAATAAACACACGTTTTTGGAAATAACTTAAAAACTAAGCAGTCCATAATTCATTGAAAGGACTTTTTGAAATATTTGAATTTTTTTTGATTTTTTTTAAACCAAACTCGATTCTTTAAAACAAACTTTTGTTTTACTATCTCCTTATCAATGTCCATAAAATATTGATAAAAACAAATATTCATAATTTTCTTGTTGTCAGTAGGCGTGAACAAATACTGTATAACTGTAAAAAATTTCAAGTTGATAGCACTTATAATTTTTGAGAAAATCGATTATGTAGAAATTCGGACGGACACCGAAGTCTCACCAATAGGGTACCGTTTTTACTTTTTCAAAGTACGAAACCCTAAAAATCAATGAATGAATGAGAGAAAATTAAATGATAATTAATTTGCATGAACATATGTTTGTAATATTTTTTTTGGTTTGACTGACCGTTATTTTTGTTACTGCGTTTGGTGATTATGTATGTTGATTTGATGAAATTTTGTTGTTGATGAACCGTTGCATGCGTTATATGTGCATGATTGTTGTGGCTTCGCGTCCGAAGCTCCCACGTTGGGCTGTAAGTGCCTGCTGTTTTTTTACACTTATCTTGGTATCAAAATTTTTGTTGAAACACAATTTTGTTTAAATTTAATACTTTTTTTTGTTGTTTCAAGGTTTTTTTTGTGTTTTTAATTATGTTAATCAGTAATTCTGAGTTAATCAAAAGTTTAATCAAAATTATCAAAATTTTGATTTGTTTTTATAGACAATAGTTCAAACTGTTATTTAATTAACTGTTACACTGTTGTTTATACTTCTTAAGGTTATTTTATAGGCACTGTATGTAGCTGCACTGCAACACTATATGTATAGTTCTTTTGTATGAAACACAAAACTATTCGCTTTACTCGCGTTTTTGTTTTAAAAACTAGCGTTTTCAAACAGGGATACCTCGTGGTCGTTCCTGTTGTTTACCGTACCGGCGTGCTAGTCGGGGTCACCACGTGATGAGCCGTTATGCGACTCAACAAATATTTCTTTAAATTTATTAAATAAATAAAACAATTAATTTATTTCGATTCACTTTATTAAATAAACAATTTAATTTTTTTGATAATAAATTTTAATTACAATTTTATGATATTTTAAAACACGAGTTGTTGCTCGACCGAGTGCATGAATCTGATTCATTGTAATTGCTAATTTTTAATTTTTAACAAAATAAGTTTTTATTAACTTCCGTTGATTTGTGTTGTCGTTGTTAATATTTTTATGTTTTGTTTTGATTTCGCCGAGTGTTGCCGCTACAACATCACCGATTTGAAGCTATCAAAAAATTTACATATCATAACAATAAATTGGAAAATAATTTATCCACTATCAAACGGTAAAATTGTATTAAATTTTCAAGTTTCAAAAAAAATATGTCAAACCGGTCTCATAAAACTTCTTTTCCTTTAACATAATTTGATATATCACCACTTGATATCATTATGAGCCATAAAATCAAACGGGAGAACCAGAATGTATAGCATTGATTATCAACCTATGATTATCAAAATCCAAATGTTATATCAAACACTGGGATTAAAAATAAAAAGGAATAATTTAAAAAGGTTTATTAAATATTTATAATAAACTATAAATATAAACTATGAAATCATTCTAAAGTCTATAATTGGGCGCCACTGTACAGAATATTTATATTACTAAATATTTTGTAACAGATCCTGACACTGATCTATCTGCGGTGCAGTCATTTACCCGCTAACTTAAGTGGTATCTTGGGCGTAGGTTTACCGCGCAATATCAGGATTTATTATTTAACTGCACTATAAAACGATACAAAAAAAATAACTGTCTAACATACCTGGTTCACACACTATATTGATTCACAGCACTACTGCACAAATCTACCACCCAATCGTTTCTTCTAGCACATAACCGCAATTAAATATTCATGAGACCAGAAAATATAACAATTAATTTCAGCGTTTTGAAAAACTA
>CAVNZG010000037.1:0-24487 GCA_963693315.1 Diogma glabrata
AGTCGGGTTAGTAATAGAAAGGCCAGTTGTATTGATAATGCCAGAACGTGTCCCAGACATCCAAGATATTAAAATTAGTTGCCAGCAGGTTGCTGGCAGTTTATGTGGAGGCTTTCTTGACTTCAATCGACAACGAGTGTGGTCACCGTTATCTTCGTGCAAGGGTAACGTGATGTTGTTGGTTACCTTTTTATGTTCACGCATGAGAGCATGCGATCGTCTGAGTGCAGGTGGAGCGATATTGCTTAATACAGGGCCAAGGTAAAGGGGTGGTTCTGATAGTACTACTTATAGTACGCATCGTGGCATGCAACTGTCAGTCAACTTTTTGAGTATGTGTGCTAGTGAGTATGTGTGCTATCACTATGACAACATAGTGGAGGGTGGGGTTCTGTGGAACGAAAAGAAAGCAACTGTTCAATTCATTCGTAAGATTCCAGGGAAAAAATCTTAATATTAGAATATTAGAACAATTCTTCTAGAAGACAGAAACTTTAAAATTTCAATGGAGGGGTTTAAACCCGAATAAACCCGTATGTCGCTACGCCACTGATTTTGGTAATCTGACGATGAATGTTTACATTCGAAACATGTTATAATAAATATATACCAAAAAAGTTTGTTCCATTGATTATAATTTTTTTTTTTTTTTTTTTTTTTTTTTCCTTTATCTCCATTTAGGAGCATAGGGCGTCTACTAGACTGGACCATCTAACTCTGTTGGGGGCAATCGCTTTCAGTTCACCCCATGTCTTGCCAATTTGTTTTGCTTCAGCTAGCACCGTTTTCTTCCATGTCATGGGTGGTCTTCCAACTCTCCTTTTACCTTGTGGATTCCACTCTAGGGACATCCTTGTTATATCTTCGACTGATTTTCTCAGTGTATGTCCTATCCATCTCCATTTTCTTTGTTTTATCTCGGTCTCAATGTCTAACTGCTCTGTCTGCCGTAGAAGTTCCTGGTTACTGATGGTGTTTGGCCAGAAGCATTTGATCAGTCTTCTCAGGCATTTGTTCACAAACACCTGTAGTTTATTTGTGATCTTTCTTGTTTGTTTCCACGTTTCACACCCATACAGCAGTACTGACTTGACACATGCATTGAACATTCGTAGCTTTGTCTTTCTTGACAGGACGGATGCATTCCAGATCTTGTGAAGCATATTGAACGTATTTCTGGCTTTGTTAATACGCTGACTGATATCTTCTTCAGTCCCGCCTGTTTTTGCTACAGTACAACCAAGGTACACAAATTTGTCAACTTCGTCCACTTGTGTATTGTTGATGGTAATTGGTGTTATCGTTTTGGTGTTCAATCTCATAGCCTTTGTTTTTCTGATATTAATGTTGAGACCGACTTCATGTGCAAGGGTTGATAGCTTCTGTATTTTTTGCTGCATGTCCGTATGTGTGTGTGTAAGTAGACAGATGTCATCTGCGTAGTCTAGATCATTGAGCCGTCTTGTTGTATTCCATTGGATTCCATTTGGACTTGCATCATCGAGCTTTCTCATGATACTATCTAGTGCTATTAGGAATAGTAGCGGGGATAGTACACAGCCTTGTCTCACTCCTCGGTGGTTGTAGTATTCATCACTTTGCTGTCCTTTGTATTGTATTCTGTTTGCAGCATCCCGGTACATTTCTTTGATTAGATCAACTATTTTCTTCGGGATGCCCATTTCACAAAGTGTCTTCCATATCGCGCTCCTGTTGATTGAGTCGAAGGCGCGTTCGAAGTCCACGAAGAGGAGATACAATGGTGAATTCCATTCATTTGATTGCTCAATGATGATACGGATTGTGTTGATATGATCGGTACAGCTTCTTCCTGGCCTAAAGCCGGCTTGTTCATTTCTTAGTTTCATGTTAATTTATGGAGATATTCTTTCGAGAATGATCATTGCTAGTATTTTCATTTTCATACTAATGATTATAATTACAATAATTTATTTATATAAATTATTGATTTTATTTAAAAATGTATTAGTCATTCATCCAGATTTTTCTGCTTCGGCTATTTTAAGTCGAGTCGCCGTAAAGATTTTAAAATCGTAATTTGCCAAATGACAAAGAAAATAAATAAGTGATACTGAGAAAAAAGTGGGAATCGCTGCGAAAATTTACATGTTTGCTTAAAACCCCCCCTCGGCGTCAGGTCTGACAGAAAGAGGGAAGGAGGGGGTTCTGAGGAACGAAAAGAAAGCAACTATTCAATTCATTCGTAAGATACCAGGGAAAAAATCTTAATATTAGAATATTAGAGCAATTCTTCTAGATTACAGAAATTTTAAAATTTCAATGGGGGGGGGTTTGAACCCGAACAAACCCGTATGTCGCTACGCCACTGACCATGAGTGTACGCTTTTTAGGTTTCCGTACTTTGGAAAAGTAAAAGCCCTATTGGCACCCTATTCGTGAGACTTCAGTGTCCGTCCGAATTTCTACATTATCGATTTTTTCGACATTATCGACTAAAATGTATTGGTCCACGCCTGTTGAAAAAAAAACAATTGCAAATATTTGTTTTGATCTGTATTTTATAGACATAGATAAGGAGATAGTAAAATAAAAGTTTTTTTAAGGAATCGAGTTTGATTTAGAAAAATCGAAAAAGATTGTATTGTGTATTTCAAAAAAAAGTTTAATAAATTATCGACTGTCTAGTTTTTGAGTTATTACCAAATACGTCAGTTTGTTTTCCTGTCCCTCATCTTTTAATTCGAACATGACAAAAGAAAAAGTTGAAAAATGTCACATAACATATAGCGGTCAGCTCATCATTTAAAATGTTATATGGTTGGGTAAGGAGTAGAAATTTTGAAAAAAAAATTATTCTTGACTTTGGCGAGTCCTATCAATGGTGTATTTTTTTCTAGTCTAAAACAATTTTTCTTGTAATTTTCAAAAGCACAGTTTTCGACTTATTTTAAAAAATGTGCAATTTTTTTCCATTCCCTACCTCGTTAACTTCGAACATTACAAAAGAAAAAATTTGAAAAAATTCGCGGTTATAGGAAATGTTGGGAAAAAAATAAACAAAAAATATAGCGGTAGGCTTATCATTTTAAAATGTTGCTTGGAGAGAGTTGAAAGTAGAAATTTTGAAAAATAGTGGATTGTATCAGTCACTACGCTCGTGCTGCAAACTAAATCTTGTTTGGAAATCGTATTCGCACTAGTAATACACCCCAGTTTTTGTAACATATGCAGAAAATTCATAAAATTCAATTTATTTATTTACTTATTTAATTGTTAATTTAATCATTTATTTAACATAGTTATAAACAAATTTCAGATTTTTATTTTTTTTGTTAACATTTAATTTAAAAAAAATATAAACATAGCAATTCGGTTACACACAATTTCGAAATTTTAAAAAAACATAGTAATCCACGTACAGCTTTGTAAAATTTTGAAAGCTGGTTTTTTTGACTATATGGTAAGTTATTTAAATTATTAATTTGATATTTTAGTACTGTAAAAATAATCTATTTAAGATAGATTTAACTACAAATATCACATGCATGCGGCGTGCGGCCATACAACATATATTTTGGGCGTGTGTGCGGAAAAGTAAATTTTTCGTTCATGTTTTTCTAGTACAAAATTGAATATTTTTTGTGCATGTGTTACAAAAAATTTTTTTTGACCTTGACGAGTAGTTATTTTTGACCTTGTCATATAAAATATGAATTTTTTTTTATTCCACAACAATTTTTATTGAAATGATAAATTTATTGTACCAATATTTATTCACAGTTATTATTTATTAGCTACGGACATTTATTGTAAGCCAAAGATTGGTCGATGAATGTTTTTTTTCTTGTGCGAAAAAGTCTTACTTGGGTAAGCGTGAATTACCAAAAACATATGAATAAATTTTTTTATATCAGCCAACTTATATTCTCTAATTTTTAAGTAAATAACGTTTTATCTATATTCTACATGGTACTGAAATTAATTTTAATTGTTTATTCGTAACAGCATTAAAATTTTCAACATTTATGACATTGATTTCAGAGTTTCAGACTGTTAAATTAATTGGGCTTTTATTTTGAAAGCGGGCATATCGATCTTTTTTCGCTTATCTTACAAAATCTGAAAATTTGGTTATGTTGGCTAATTATGGTTAGTACCAATGTTATTAGTATTAATAAATGGCGTTATACGGCTATGAACTTTGGCAAGTTTTTACGGGGGCATGACGTTGGTGTTTTGTTAATAACGCTCACAAATTTCATTGAGTTGTTAAACATTAATATATATAAACTCAATGAAATTTGTGAGCGTTATTAACAAAACACCAACGTTGTACATCAAAATATTTTACAAGTAAGTGTAGAAATATTTATTTTTGAAATTAATAATTCATCCCATTTCCATTGTGTGTTGTTCTGGCACCCTTTTACTGCAAAGCACATATCTTACAATAGCACTTTTTTACCCCAAATCATACAGATAATATATGCAACTATCAAATTCTGAAAAAAAAAATTAAAAGATTCATTTATAGATTAATTTTTACGAGTTTTTGAAGATCACTTCAAGTTTTAATATCTAGTATTTCATAAAACCATAAAAAAAGTCAGAAACAAAGTACCAAAGTACCCCATTTCAACGCAAATTGATTTTATTTGTGGTATTACAAATGTTTACGAGCGGACCCACCAGAGACTTCGTTTTTGCTGGAAAAAATAAATTTTACAATTCGTTTTCACCGAGTGCCAGGCAAACGACTCATTTCCATATTCAACGTCTTATAATATCAAAAAGTGTTTTTAGAAAACAATGTTCAAAATTATATATTCCAATTGTCTTATTAGAATTATTAGATAAACAACAACTGTGCATACTTGTAAATAGACGATATCTTAAATAAAAATATGAAATTGGTAACCGTATAATTCTTTGGACGAAAGGGCAACCAATAGAAAGGGCAACCAATAATTAAAAATCTTTTTGATTAAGAAATATTACTGAATTATCCCTACCCGTATTGATTATTCGATATCAGTTTTGCAAAACACCTTGGTATACCGTTATTCGATATACCGGTATTTCATGCCGTACTGTTGACTCGCTATAACGTAATTAAGGACGTAACAACAACTAAACTATTTAGCTACGATAAAAACTCCATCATAGGTTACAGAGTGTAACAAGCAATCGACGACAATTGTTTACGAAAAAAATAAAAATAACAAAATAAACATTTGATCGGACTACTACTTGAAAAAACCGCGTTTTCGCCTTTCAATTTAAAAAAAAACGGATTTGTTTGCTATAAAGCATTAGATTATGACGAAAAAGTATCCCTTGACACTATTTTTATAGTTTGGTAAATGGTTTAGGCTGTCTGAACAAGCTTTAAGTATACAATTACAAAGACAAAACAACCAAAACGAATCTATCCCAAGCAACAAAAAAGGTCAGCAACAAGTAAATTTATACTTAATAATCAACTTATAGGTTAAAATAATCGAATCGACGTTCATTTATACAATGTGGTGCACAATTGAACTTTGAAATGACATATTTTATGGATAAAATGTTTTATAAACATGTTTGAAATTTGCCAGATCAATAGAACTAACAAACAATTAAAAATGTTTTTAAAATAAAATAATCGATGAAACCACCAAAGCGCTCCATTAATCACTCCTTTGCTTTATAGTGATGTAAAAAAAATTTACTCCTTAATCGAAATTATTCTTTTCTTGGAAATGCTCACCCACCTAACTTTTGTTTTAAATTTGATGATTTTCACGTTCAAAAAAATAAATTATTTGTAAAAAAATTAATTATTTGTTTCAATGTTTGGTCAATGTTCAAAAATAAACAAAATGGAAGGCGAAAAAAAATTTGATTTTATTGTTCTTCATATGCAATTAAAAAAAATAAAAATAAAACCGTATCCAAGTAGAATAAAAATGTCACTCTTAGGAGAAGGAACGAAAAAAATGTTTAACTTGTGAATGTATTTTTAAGGAGCATAAAGACTACTTTAATAAAATAAAATTGTAAACTCTTAATTTTAGAACAGAATAAATATTATTGCTAAACTTCAAAATTTTAAATATTACAGAAGTATATATTTTTCATTTCTTTGAAAACAAAATTTTGATCGTGACCATTTATTTCACTTCTTGGTCTTAAAACATATTATGAGTATATCTTTTTTCAAAGTGGTAGATACGACAGATCTGCTTTAAACTTTAAACTTTACGAAAAACTGATTAGATTGGAAATCGACAATAATCTACTACAATCATATTAATGCGTTTCTATACAAAATCAATGCTCACAACAATGAAAAACAATATATGTGCGTTTCAACATCTCTCCAGAAAAGTCCGTTTCCTTACAGCTTCTTGAATCTATCATTTAAAAATTCATGTGATTCAATAACAAAAAAGTGTACATATCCAAAATTCTAAGGTAACTACAAACAAAAATGTTTTTTTATTATTGCACAACAAGTTGTAATCCGTACCTAACACAATAATTCACATAAAATAAATTGTTTGAAGTTTGTCGAAATAGTTTTTTTATTTATTTGTTTTATTTGGAATTTCCATCTGATGCAAAGTTTATAAATTTAACTCCCATAAAAATGGTTTGCAACATTCATTGTTATAAGTAAAGTAATATATGTATAAAACCAGAACATGATTCTTTATGTTAGAATTCTTAAGAACTGAAGACAATCTTTAGCAATAGAATAATAAAAAATCTTAACTATTTTAATTGGTCACGAATTTTCAAAATAAAAATTATAAATTTTATCATGATTAAGATATAAATATTGTATTATATATGACATTTGAATAGTATTAGAAATAACTTTGTAGCAATAATTTTTTTTTTGTTAAACATAAATTCAAACAACAATTCATCATTTTATATTCATGAATTACATAGTCGTTCTTTTGTGTAATGATATGGAAACGTTAATGTTTTGGAATGATTATACTCGTTTTATTATAATACACTGAAATTTAAGGTATTAATTAGAGAGAGATTATATTAAATATTTATATATGTACGTGTAAATGTATATTTTATTTGAATTAGAAGAATAGATACAAGGAGAAAAGGATGGAGTTCTTTAAAACCGACAAAAGTTTAATAACCTTAAATAAATTGAATATTGTGCTAATAGTGCTAAACCTTACTGATGTTCCAAAAGTTTTCATGCTTGTTTTTGGGTGGTCTAAACTTTATGATATTGTTTTCCTGGATCCTACATATTTTTAAATCATGTTAAAAAAATATTTATTGGTGCTAAATACATAAAGATGAATATTTTCTGTCCTTGAGGGACCAACAGAAATGTTTTAGCTCTGGTGTAAGGTGTATCAACCTTTGATTTCAAATACTGATGAATGATGATATTCGAAAATATGTTTTCGTATCTCAAGCACAAAAATGCGCATTTCAATGTCTGTATACCAATAAATAATTTTTATTCCTCACATGATTGAAAACTGTTTAAAATCCACGAAAAGAATATCGAAAACGTTTAAATCCCCACAGAACAGTATCATAACCGTAAAACATCAACAAACAGCAAATTGCTTTGTTAAACATATTTTTATTTCTTATGTTTGAAAATATTAGTTAATATACATTATTTTTAATATACATCAAAATTTTTGAAAGTCACAAAATTTTGCGCATTCCATTTGTCCAAACTTATGTGAGACCATGCAGTTAACTTCATACGCATGATTACAAAATGTTTAGAATCCAAGCAAATAATAACGACAAATTCCTGAACACCATAAAACAGTGTCAAAATCTTTAGAACACCAGAAAAAAACACTGAAAATATTTTTTTGACCAAGTAGGCTTTTACGTAATATTGTCACAAATTTGAATTTAAAAAATATGGAAGAGTTGAAATCTCAAGCTCTCAGATATCAAAACTTCGGTATCGGTTAAGGATTTTGATATAGTTTTTGGCATAAAACTTTTATGAGGACATTGTTTTTAGTTTTGGGCAATGTATATCAAACATAAAACTCTTTGTTAGTCCATGTATTTTTTTATCTCTGTTTAGAAATTTATTACAAAACTAACACGAAACATCAATACTTTGCCGGAAAAATATAACAGATCAAAGATTAACATAATATAGTGAAAAGATGATACAATCAGCAAACTACTCGAAAACCTCTCCATTTAGCGTTTCGATAAAATATTACAAAATCGCAAGTTCAAATTTCTTTCAAAATTCTAAAACTATTGCAAAATTTATTGCAAAATCAAAAATACAAATAGACGAGAAAATAAAGCACTAAACCTAAGCAAATTGGCAGAGTAAGATGGATCGAGATGCGGATTTTTGCATTCGATTCAGGAAGCCGTCAGGAAAGTTTGTGAACATAGACACTTTTCAGCATAAAACCTCTGGAGTACCTAGGGGCCAGGGCGGGTTATATACACCTCATCTTCTGGAACTTTCCATAAATACAGCTCGAAATTGATGGGGGGGGGGGGTTTCGCTGAACACGAATTTGATGTCGGCGATGACCCACGAAGTACCTAGGGCCAAGAACGGGTTTGTTTAAATCATCTCCTGGAACTTTATCTTAATTCAGCTCGAAATTGATCGAAGCTCGTTACTAAGGGGGTTTGCGGCCGCTGAACACGAATATGATGTCTGCGATAACCTTCGGGGTACCTAGGGGTCAGGGCGGGTTATATACACCTCATCTCTTGGAAGTTTCCATAAATACAGCTCGAAATTGGTCGAAGCTCGTTACTCGGGGGCTTTTGGGGTCGCTGAACACGAATATGATGTTGGCGATGACCCTCGGAGTACCTAGAGCCTAGGGCGGGTATGTCTAACTCATCTCCTGGAACTTTCCATTAATTCAGCTTGCAATTGATCGAAGCTCGGTACTCGGGAGGTTTTTGGGGTCGCTGAACACGAATATGATGTCTGCGATGACCTTCGGAGTACCTAGGGGCCAGGGCGGATTATATACACTTCATCTCCTGGAGCTTTCCATAAATACAGCAAGAAATTGATCGAAGCTCGGGGGGTTTCGGGGCCGCTGAACACAAATATTATGTCGTTGATGACCCCCGGAGTACCTAGGGCTCAAACTTCAGTGACCTTATAAATCCTGGAGTAAAGAGTATCCATTTTTTTGTTACAATCTTATTTATTAATGGAAAGTTCCAAGAGATTAGTTAGACATACCCGCCCTGGGCCCTAGGCACTCCGAAGGTCATCGCAGACATCATATTCGTGTTTAGCAACCCCAAAAACCTCCGAGTAACGAACTTCGATCAATTTCGAGCTGAATTAATGGAAAGTTACAGGAGATGAGGTGTATTTAACCCGCCCTGGCCCCTAGGTACTCCAGAGGTTTTTTGCCGAAAAGTGGCTATGTTCACAAACTTTCCTGAATCCTGAACTTCCCTGAATGGCTTCCTGAATCAAATGCAAAAAACTGCATCTCGATCCATCTTACTCTGCCAATTTGCTTAGGTTTGACCTCTTTTTGTGCTTTATTTCCTCGCCTAAAACTTTTTTCAAAATTCCAAAAATATTTCAAAAACTAAGGTCGTTCAATAAGTCCGTAGGATAAGTAAGAAAAAAACAACATTTTGACAAAACTCGATTTTTTTATTCAACATAGTTGCCTTCGAGGGCGATACAACGAGTATAGCGATTTTCCAACTTTTCTATACCACTTTTATAGTACGATTTCTCTTTCTCGTCAAAATAGGCCTCAGTTTCAGCGATTACTTCATCATTGGACTTAAATTTCTTTCCAGCAAGCATTCTCTTGAGATCTGAAAACAGGAAAAAGTCGCTGGGGGCTAAATCTGGAGAATATGGTGGGTGGGTAAGCAATTCAAAGCCCAATTCATTCAATTTTGCCATCGTTTTCATCGATCTGTGACACGGTGCATTATCTTGGTGAAACAACACTTTTTTCTTTTGCAAATGTGGCCGTTTCTTTGCGATTTCAGCCTTCAATCGATCCAAAAGTTCACAGTAATACTCGCTGTTGATGGTGGTTCCTTTTTGGAGATAGTCGATGAATATTATTCCGTTCGTATCCCAAAATACAGAAACCATCACCTTACCGGCCGACTGTTGCGTCTTTGCTCGCTTTGGATTCGGTTCGTCGACTGCTGTCCACTCAGCTGACTGTCTTTTGGTTTCTCTTGTGTAATTGTGAAGCCATGTCTCATCCATTGTCACATATCTACGATAGAATTCCCTTTTATTGCGGTTTAACAGTGCCAAAGACTCCTCCGCAGCATCGATTCGTTGTTGTTGTGAGCTCGCGCGGCAACCAATTTGCACAGAGCTTTAGCATACCCAAATGTTCATGTAAAATGGTAAAAACACTACCATCTGCTACCTTTACAATGTCAGCTATTCCGTGCACCTTCAATTTGCGATCGTTCATAACCAATTTGTGGATTTTTTTTATGTTTTCTGGAATAACAGCCTCATTTGGGCGTCCACTGCGCTCTGCATCTTTTGTGCTGGTACGACCACATTTAAATTCAGCCATCCGCTTCTCTACCATTTGTCTCGATGGAGCAGAGTTTGGATAATGTTTATCAAGCCATTGTTTGGTTTCCACTGTATTTTTTTTCATCAAAAAGCAATGCTTTATTAAAATTCGAAATTCACTTTTTTCCATTTTTTTTCAAAAACAAAAGTTGCTTCACACAAAATGCTATAACTCACGAATAAATAGTCAGATTGCTGTCAAATTTATACACGTATCGTTTGAAGGTTAGTACTAAATAAAAATCATATGGAAAAAATTCTAGTAACGCCATCTATGTGTCATCCTACGGACTTATTGAATGACCTAGTATAACACATTCAAAAATTTCCTTGTCACACTTGCGTTATACAAACAGCTAAATATTTTTTCCAAATAAATGAAATCATTTGTTGACATACTTGACAATATTTTTGGACAAACTTAAAATGCAATAAAATTCTCAATTTAATTCTTCATTACATTTCATTTCATACAAATAACTAATTTAATTTTATTTTATTTTCTAAATAAAAAATGAAAATCATTCTTTTGACACACTTGACATTATTTTTTTGATAAACTTATAATTCCATAATTCTCAATAATAATAATAAAATTTCTTGTCATACAAATAATTAATTTTATTTTTTTCAAAAAAATTGGATAAAAAAATAAATAAAATTTTTTTTTTAACTACTAACTTGAGAAATCATCATTATTTACTCGAATGCCCCAATGAGAAGTAATTTTTCTCAAGCTAGGTCAATAATAATAACAAACAATTACCTAGGTTAATAATGAAAAATTTTCTTTTATTTTTGATTGAAATGAACCAAAAAAACACAAACAAATAATAATTGCATTGCTTTGTTTCGTTTTATTTGTATGAAACTTAACTTCCAGGCTACTTGATATTTTAAGATATTTAAAAAATGAAATGGAAAATGACTAATATAAATATCTAATGAAAGCAGATATGATAATTAGTGTTAGTAGTTAAAAAAATTCTATATATACCTCGGTTGAGAAGACTAATATAGACCTCGAACATTATATCCCTCGGCGCTACGCGCCTCAGGATCTAAAAGTTCTCGGTCAATAAAAGCCTACTTCTCAACCTTGTTATATAATGTACTATTTTTGACACACTTGACAACATTTTGTTGACAAACTTATAATGCAATAATCTAGTTTTTAGTCTCACATACCAATCCCGACCATCAAGATTTCTTCAAATTCAATGTTTCTATTCGTAATCACTTAAAATGAACGTTTTTTAAGCAAATTTCCTTGTTTTGCCACACTTGACGGTTTTTTGACACACTTCCGGTACAGTTATCGAATACATCGTCCTTTCGGCTCTTCCCATTGAGTAAACCTATTTTTTAAAAAAATGAAGTGAAGTCATAAATGTTTTTTTCACGTAAACGCTGACGATATAATCTCATTTTTGCGCAGCCACGGTATCTTTTCTAGCTATAATAATAAAACGTTTGGAATATAAATTCTTCAATTTTATTAATTAAATTTTAAATACTGTTGAGATATTGTTGAGATAAATAAAAACTTACATTTTTTAGGCTGGGGAGCATGATTAGGTTGTTGATTTTTTCGTTTATAATTATTTATAGATGAAGGGGTAAAATTTTCCTGTGATTAAGCCATTTGAACTCTAAACAACACTATTTTTATTAAATGAACTTTTTTGGGAAATATTCACTTACTAATTGAAAATTAACAATAGCACTGTAATCAAGAAATTAACAATATAAATTTAATAATAAAATATCGAAACTCAAGAATTAAAGAAATAAAGTCGACACTCTAACTATTCGACACTCTATAATGTTTAATACGAGACTGAATACCGTTGCATTGGTAACAAAACAATACGCTTTTGTATTAAAATTTAAATTAAAACAATTGTTTAAACTAAAACACAAACACACAAAATGTTGTCATAGTTACGTCCAAAAAAGTAAAAAACATTTGTGTTTGTTTAAATTCTATAAAAAATCGAAATTTTTATCAAAGCACCCATTTAATTCAAAATTTCATTATCCAATTAAAATATTTGTTATTGTTTGTTGTCATAGTCCGCATGGAGGGATCAGTTTTTATTGTTTTGAAAATATTTTTATTTTTGATCTACGGGTGTGACAATCCCGCGTACTCCCTGCTATTGACATACGAGTTAACGTGAGATATCACATACCACTGGCAATAGCAGTGAGATATCACTAGCCAAGGTGACATCTTAGGGGGTGGTGGCGGATGAACTGTATTCAGTCAACGGTAGCACCCTCAATCTTAGCTGTGAAAAAATCCTCGATGATGAGACGCTATTGCTTCCTTGAAGAAACGAGCCTTCATATAACTATGTGTGAGCTTTAATCCTCAAGAAAGACAGTGCAGTGCGTCAGAGGATCAAGGAATATGCAACCGGCTGGATTATTGGCAACTACATTTTTGTTTTGTTCCAGCAAATTTTTGTCAAAATTTGCTATTTGCTTTTTAATTTACTTTTATTTTCTCTATTCTATCATAAAATATTGGCCTATGTCATATTTTGTCAGTGATAGAAATTTTTGTTTAGTTATCCATTCTTTAACTAAAAATAAACTAAATCAAAAACAAAACTAAACTAACTAAACAAAAAAAGAAAGATTTACGTCCATCAACACCTTTGAACGTATGTTGTTGTGGGACTGTGGGTTTATGTGTTATTGTGACACATATTGTAATTCCTACTACACAACACATTTTATTAAAAAAAAAAAATAGTTATATACAATTATTTTGAAAAAAATCAGACTGTGGTATGATAGAGATGAATATAGGTGGTTATACATCTGTTCAAATGGTTACTTCCGTTCAAATGGTTACTTGTTACATGCAACATTCTCATAACGCGCCTAAAGAAGTTTTACTTCAAAAATTTTTGAAATCCGTCAAGCCGTTTTCTAGATTTTCGGTTGTGACGGCCGGCCGGCAGACAGACACACATTTTTTTGCTTTTTTAGAATCAGTAGGTCCTAAAACGTCGAGAAATGCCAAAATAGTGGGAGTAAGAATTTCATTTTTGGCTCATGGATGTAATACTTAGGTTTTTTCAAAACCGAAGTAATTTAAAAAAGTACAGTCAAAACAACAACCAGGATTCATACAAAAAAAAGTTGCCTTGATTTTATAAAATACATTTTTTTATTTTTCATGTTTGAAAATTTAACTTTTAGGGCCAGTTTCACCATCCTCAGTTAAAGTTAGTTAACCGCCACTTAACTTTAACCAAGAGATAACTGAATGATACAAAATGAACTTAATATTTAGCTAACCGAGACGGTGAAACCCATTTCCTTCAGTTAAGTTGCAGTTATGTTAAATTTAACTTAACTCAAACTTAACTGAGGATGGTGAATCTGGCCTTTAATGTATTTATTTACAATCATAAAGGGTTGTGCATTTGATACAAAAATAATGTGTGTTACTATTGCTAAAGCGTTTGTCTAAGTTTGTTTGTAGCTGCAGCGCAAGCGATAGCGAGGGTACGGGCAGATTCAGTTATGTTGATTTGGAGTTCGATATTCGGTTTGTTGGTCCTTAAATAGTAGTTCTAACTCGAAAGAGACATGGACATAGATATTAAGCCCAAACATCATATTTTAAATTTTAAATCTTTTATATTGATTTACTGCCGTTTCTTATATGGTTTCTTGATTTAAGCCAGTGATTTAAATAAATCGTAACAACGATTAAATGTAGTAAATCGATTAACATATAAAGTCAATGACCTGACGTTGAGATACATAAAATTAAATCGTACTTAAAAAACTGTTTGACATGTGGTAATCAAACTAATCAAAAAGTTTCTCAAAATTATACTACGATTAAAACAATAAATTTTAAACCAACTTATCACTTTAGGTATTTACATTAAAATAATAAGAACAAAACCAACTGCAAACCTGATCAATTGCCGTCAACATGTATAAAAAATGACACAGAAATACCGGTATAATTATTGTTAAACAATCTCTTTTATTAATATATTATTTTTTTGCTGCTTGAATACAAAAAGAGACATTTGGACGCCATATTCTAAAAAATGTGATATAAAACTTCTATAACGTTTGTTTTCTGATGTTTTTCAATTTATTCATTTTGTTTTTGTAAAATGATTCAAATAAATAGAGAAAGTTCTGTTTAAATATTTTAAATTTTAATGTTATGTAGTAGAACCGTTTAAAAGTACAGATGCATAAAAATTTAGCGTTATTATGGAATTTTACTAATCGAACAAATTAATAATACAGGGTGTTCGACAGGAAGATCTAGGTTGGAAAAACAAAATAAAACTATGTAAAAATCAAAATGTATGGTCTGGATGAATGACCCCTGTGGCGTATTTTAAAACTAAAAAATTTAAATTTACTTTTTAATCAAGTAGTTGATGACAAATTGGAATAATAGTACATTATTATGCTAGGACGTAAAGCTAAAGATTTTGGACGGATGTGGAGTTTGCAAATCGAGGCGCTAGCCGAGATTTGCACCCACATTAAGTCCAAAATAGCTTACGTCCGTGCATCATATACTATTTTTTATTCGCCGCAAGCAAAATATTTTAATAAAAATTGTTTATTCTAATTTAAAATCATAGATTTGCATAAATTTTGAGATAAAAATATGTGGAACAAGTAACCTTTGACAAAATACTTGTTTTTTTTTTCCCAAATTATTGTATAGCTTTGGCAACAAATGATAACAACTATTTTAATTGGATAATGAAATTTTGCATGTAAGGAATGCTTTGATAAAAAATTATATTTTTTATAGAATTTAAACAAATACAAATGCATTTTAATTTTTTGGACGTAACTACGACAGCAAAATATACGGTTAAAAAGTGACACTTTAAGGCCTCAAATCACAGTAATAAAATAACACTTTAATATGTAGGCGAGTAAAATTTTTTTTTCAGTTTTCTATTCATTGAAAAAGTATTTTTCATTTTGATTATTTTAAGTTAAATTTCTTGGATTACAACTTGGACTACATACCAGTTTCTTTGATTTAATTTAGTGTTCTGATATCATCAGCAATATAGTCTGATGGATAGTTTTAGATTTCAAACTGTTTTTGATTTATGTATAAAGTGTGCCATACTTATTATAGTCGTCCCGTGAGTTAATTGAAATACTCACATCTGTTGTGTTTGCACTGTGAGAACACGGGTAAGTGGCGTTGTATTTATAACACATCAGAGTTCAATAGAAGAAGTTCAAATAAATTCAACCGCAACAAAGTGGAATCAACATTCATTATCTATTTATGAATAGATAGAATAGCAAATTTTAATAGCATGGATTACAAGCCAACATTTCAATTTATGTAACTAACATTTATATAGCGCGAATAACTAGCTATAATTGGTGACCCCGATTTAAGAAAAGAATACCAGGATTAAGGAACTCAAAACTTAAGGAGTCAAGTAACAAATATATGCGAATTATGTTTCAATTACTATTCTTATTATTTAAAATTATTTTAACTTTTTCTATTGTTAATTCATTATTCTATTATTACTATTTGTTTCTGTTTGTATTATTATAACAGAACAGATTTTGAATTTTGAAAGGAAATTAAGAGGTATAAAATTAAATAAAAACTTTTAATTATAAAGTAATCTCTATAATATTATAAACACTATCCTTAATTTTCGCAACGGGCTTTAAAGCCACCAGCTACCTATCACGAAAATTAGGGAAGGTAAATATTTTTCAAATGGTGGACGCGGCTCCTCCAGTACCTGAAGAGACCTCCAAAATGTTTTCGCAACGCAAACTGAATGACGCGATTGCACGAGCTGTAGCACTAGCTACCAAAAATCCAATTTCTCTGATTAATGACGATCAAGTTCCTTGTAGCAGCAATGCTATACCTAAACCTAAAAGCGACAACAATATTAAGGCCGTAGATTTTAATTCTACTCCCTTACTCCCCGGTATACTCAACCCGATTTATGGTTTTTAACGCTCGAAGTTCGATTTACTAGTGATCGAGTCACGAGTCAAAAGTTCAAATTTAGAAGTTTTGTGGCGCCCTCACTCCTGAGTTGGCCCAACTAGTAAGCGATATCATCGCACAACCTGATCCTGATCGTCCATATGACTAAATCAAACAAGCAATTCTCATTCGGTTAGGAAAATCTAATTCTGACCGCATTCGTACCGTGCTCCGTGGGATGGATCTTGGCGACATAATATACGCCGATCCGAATTGTTTCGAGCAATGCGAAGTAAAGCAAAACAAAATTTTACTGATGACACACTGAGAATTCTTTGGAGCGAAAAATTTCCTCCTCTCGTTAAAACCGCTTTGCTCCTAGTAATGACGTTTTTGATGCTGTAGTCGTCACTGCAGATGCTGTATTCAGTGCTTTAATGACTCCATCAATTTTCCAAGCTGCACAACCCTTGAAATATTATGAATCTAATGATAATTAGGTAATTACAAAATAAAAAGCTGGAAATTCTGGAAAAGATGGAAAAATTATCTAATTCATCTAGATCAAGATCTAGAACTCCCTCTAGAGGCAACGATCGCAGATCGTGATCTTACTCAAGACCTTCACAATTTTTTCAGGGCATTTTTTTCTACCTTGCATTTTTTTCTACCTTGCTAAAAAATGCCATCCTGAATGTTCCCGATATTCTTCATTCTCTTCTAACTCAAAAAACTAAATGGCTCGCTGCATTTAGCGGAATGCGGTGACTGCCACAATAATTGCCGTTTGATGGTGTATGATACCATCACTAATCTTAAATTTCTTATCGATACCGGTGCCGAGGTATCGGTAATTCCAGCTACTTCATCTCAGAAAATCAGTGTGAAATCAGACTTTACTCTTATTGCAACGAATTCTACTACCGTGTCTACTTATGGGATGAAAACGTTGAGTTTAGGTCTTCGACGTTCATTTCTTCACTCTTGCATCATCGCCAGTTTCTCTGTTCCGATAATTGGCATTGATTTTTTGAACAAATACGGTATTCTGGTTGAAATTAAACAGAAACGAATTATCGAAAACGGTCTGATATTTTCACATCAACAGTCACATTTCCTATCCCTACTCCTTCATTATTAGTTCTTATTAACGATAAATTTTTTCGTGGAATTAACGAGCTTTAACACGAGTTCAAAGAATTAGCCTTTGACTCGGGTGACTCTTTAGCTGTGAAACACAATGTGACACATGCTATAATAACTACTGGACCCCCAGTCTACTGCAAAACTCGCAGACTAGCAGCTGACAAACTTAAAGCTGCAAAGACTGAATTTGACTATATGCTAAAACAAGGAATCTGTAGACCCTCTAGTCGTCAATGGTAAAGTCTCCTTCACTTGGTCGAAAAGAAAACAGGTGGAATTCGTGTTTGCGCTGATTGCCGTGGCTTAAATAAAGTCACAGTCCCCGACAAATACAACATTCCTTTTCTTCTGGATTTTTCGCGAGCTTACCACCAAATTCCTATTGAGCCATCTGATATTCCTAAGACAGCTATCTCAACACCATTCGGACCTTTCGAGTTCACCCGAATGGGATTCGGTTTAAGAGCCGCTGGTCAAACGTTTCAGCGACATATGCACACCATTTTACGTGGTTTAGATTTCTGCTTCGTCTATTTAGACGATCTAAGTCCTATGTCGAACACTTAATACTTCTTAAGGTCATCAAAAATTGCAAGATGCTAGTATGATCATCAACCTTAACAAGTGCAATTTCGCACAACACGAAATAAATTTCTTAGGTAATACCATCGATTCTAACGGAATTAGACCAACAAAAGAACGGATGGATGTTATTTCCGATTTTCCCACTCCTCAAAAGGTCAAACAACTACGTCGATTTCTTGGAATGATTAATTTCTATCGACGTTTCATTCCTGACGCAGAATCTTCTCCTCAAGCTTTTACAAATTGTAAAAAGCAACTCTGTGATGCTACGATGCTCGTTTATCTTTCTTTAGATGCCCAACTTGCTATTATGGTCGACGCTTCCGACAAAGCAGTTGGTGCAGTCGTTCAACAACTGGCCGATTTATGGCAGCCTCTCAGCTTCTTTTCGGTTAAACTAACCGAAACTCAACAGCACTACAGCGCTTATGATCGTGAACTTTTGGTAGCTTATTTAGCCATTAACACTTTCGTTACCTTCTAAAAGGGCAAAATTTCATCCTCTTCGCGAATCATAAACCATCGATTTATGCAATGTCGCAAAATCCAGACAAAGCTAGTACTAGACAATTTAGACATCTGGATTTTATCAACCAGCTTACAACTGACATACGACATGTTTGACAATGTTGTTGCTGACGCCTTGTCACGCATTGATTCAATCCAACTACAGAGTTAGAGTTAAAGTTAAAGGAACTACTTTCGGAAAATAGCACAACGCTTAAATTGCAACAGTTTCCTCCATCCTTTCACTCTAACAAATTTACTTATTGTGACGTTTCAACGAAGAAACTACGTCCATTTACTCCAAAACAGTTTCGTCAAAGCGTTTTCGTGCAAATGCACAACATTTCTCATCCCGGAATCAATTCTTCTATTAAATCACTGACTGACGCCGTGGTCTGGCCGTCAATAAAAAATATATCCGAGAAATGAATCGAAACTGTTTACAGTGTCAGAAATCGAAAATATCACGACACACTCGATCTCCTCTATCTAATTATTCTTCAACTTCAGAACGATTTTCTGAAGTTCATTTAGATATTATTGGACCGATGCCTTCATCTGAAGGATAACGGTATTGTGTAACTCTGATTGACAGATACACAAGATGGCCAGAAGCGATCCCAATTTCAGAAATTATGGCTGCAATTGTAGCCACTGCTGTTTATTCTGGGTGGATATCTTGCTTCGGGGTTCCAAATTTCATTGTGACCGATCGAGGGTCACAATTCGAATCTCAGTTATATTCTTAACTTTCAACGCTGTTAGGTTTTGAACATCAATGAACCACAGCTTATAATCCTAAATGTAATGGCATGATCGAACGTTTTCATCGAACATTGAAAGCGGCCATAATGTGTCACGATCGACAAAATTGGACACGTACTCTCCCGACTATACTTCTTGGACTGCGTATAGTTTTTCGGGAAGATTTTAAATCTACCTCCGCGGAATTAGTGTATGGATCTACCTTACGCTTGCCGAGGCACTTTTTATCGGAACATACGACATTAGTTCCAAAGTCGGATTTTGTAGCTAACCTCAAGCTACAGTTCAACAATCTCAGACCTGTTACTTCTTCTCGTCACTCGAATGATAACGTTTTTGTTTTCAACGATTAGAAGACCTGCTCACACGATTTCTTCGGAATAGACACGGTTCGAAGGTCATTGCAACAACCCTACGATGGACCCTATCTCGTCATCAATCGAGATGATAAAACTTTCACTATAGATATTAGAGAAAGAATGGCTAAAATTAGTATCCACAGACTGAAACCCTGCTATCAGGATAGCATTAAGTCTGATCGATCACTGATCAACCATTTACCGATAATATCTAGTTCTCCTCAGCACTGTTCTTCAATACCTGTTTCGAATTCTATGAAACAAGATCACATTTCTAACTCCGATCCTTCTGCAATTTTAATTTCAAGCACTCCGATCAAAATTAAAAAAAACAGTGCGATTTAACTTACAACCTCAAACCTTTGTTACCAGGTCTAGTCGGATCACGCGTCCACCATCCAAGTTACTAACTTCAATTATCAAATTTCAAAATTAAAAATTTTTGTTTATGCAATAAGTTTTTAATGCAAGATTAGCAATTATTTCCAAATTCATATTTTCTTTTATACGTCACACTGTGTGTGATGTACGCATATTTGTTTATTGGGTAAAAATGGGTAATAAAGATGCATCGGGCAACACGATGCTGAAAATAAATATGACATACATGACGATCCGCCATTATGTAATACACCGAGAGTTAAACAACATCTAAAATAAAAGTGAATAAAGATATTTATAAATTACATATCAAAAAGCGTTATTTCTATCTAAATTTTATTTACGTATGTTATAAACATAACATTGGCGACGCAGGAAAATCAGGATAACGCAAAAGGGAAAAAAATAGGTAAATTATATATAAAATAATTAAATACGACGCAACAAAAGAATATATAATTTAACACGAATAAAATACAAATTGAAAAATTTAAAAGTCTTCCTGACTTATATTACGACGAAAAGTTATAAAGATCACAGAATAACACAAAAAAACAAGTTTAATACGACGAAATAAAGTGAATTTTCACCAACGCAATAACAATATTGAAAATAATTAGAAATGGGTAACGACGACGCGCTTACAGTAATGGCGACCATGCAACCATTTGACCCAAATACGATGCAATGGAAAATTTACAAGTGTCGGATTGAAAGTTTTTTCCAACGCATTAAAGTTAATGACGAAAATGATAAAAAAAATCATTTATTAGATTTTATTGGGGTTAAAGCATTTGAAATGCTGTTCAATTCTTGTGCTCCGGAAGAACCGGGAAAAAAATCATACGACGAATTGTTGCAGATTTTAGAATTATATTATTCTGCGCCGGTAATAATATTTCACGAAAGGAGGATATTTTATGAAATTCAACGAAAAGAATGTGAAACGATAAAAGATTTTAGCATTCGGATAAAGAGTTTGGCATCAACGTGCAATTTTGGAAGCAGATTACCGGAAATGATAGTTGACAAGTTTGTCACCTGTATGAAGGATAAAACTTTTGACATATTATGTGAAGAAGAAGGATTAACGATCGATAAAGCCGTAACGTTAGCATTGAAATACGAAGAACGTGTGAAAACTAATAATAAGGAATTTGATTTGAACGCGGTTCAGCATAAATTGACACGCAGTTTTTTCACAACAAAAAATCAATCTCATAACAATCAACGCTCTACAAATAGAAACCAGACGAAAATTATGAATCGAGTACCGTGTAAACATTGTGGATTTACGAACCATCAAGAAATTAATTGTCGATACAAGAATGTGACGTGCAATAAATGTAAACAACGAGGCCATATGGAATCGGTATGCCGAACATCATCTAAACAACAAAGCAACGTGGTGAGTCTTATTTCAAGCGAAAATTTAGATTTAGTTAATACTAATATTAATTTAAATGATGAATACATTTGTAGTGTAGATTATGTTAATGTGAGTAGCTTAACAGATATTGAATTAAATATTTTAAATAGAAATGTATGCTTTCAAGCAGATTCGGGTGCATGTGTATCTGCAATTCCCGCTAATTTATTTTTAGAGTATTTTAATAAGAATTTACTATCACGGGATGATACGATTGTAAAAGGATACGGTGGTAATATATTAAAGGTAGTTGGAGGTTTCATACCTGTTATTTCTTATAATGGCGTTACACGACCATTTAAATTTTTAATTATTGAAAATGCTCAAATTCCAATACTAGGACGTAATTTTTTTAAGCTTTTTAATATTAAGTCTATTGCTATAAATAATGTTGATGTAAACTTAATAAAAATCGAAAACATTGTTGAGCAATTCGATGATCTTTTCAGTGGTGAAATTGGATGTTTGAAAAACGTTAAAATCAGATTAGACATCGACGAAAATATTAAACCAATTTTTGTAAAGGCACAAACAGTACCATTTGCATTTCGCGAGTCGATTGAAACACAATTACACGAATTAGAAAGGAAGGGTGTAATAACAAAAACAGACGCAACACAATGGGGCACGCCTCTTGTCCCAGTTTTAAAGGAAGACGGAACAGTTAGAATATGCGCTGACTATAAAGTGACGATTAATAAATTTATCAAAGATACGAATCACCCGATACCAAGAATAACGGACATTTTTACGAAGTTAAAAGGGTGCAACGTATTTTCAAAAATAGATATGATTTCAGCATATAATCAGTTGGAACTGGACAATGACTCGAAGAAGCTAGTTACTTGGAGTACGCACATAGGCAATTATACAGTAAACCGCTTGCCATTTGGTGTAAAACCAGCAACAGGTATTTTTCAAAGGGAGGCAGAAAAGATCTTTAAAGGAATTCCTGGTACAGTAGTATTTCTTGACGATATATTGGTAGGAGCGAAAAACGAGGAAGAACATAATAAACGAATTACGTTAGTTTTTGAAAGATTACGAGAAGCTGGATTAAAACTAAACAAAAAAAAATGTGTATTCTCCAAACCCCAGATAGAATATTTAGGTCACTTGATTTCCAAAAAAGGATTAATCAACTTGAACAAAAATGAGTCGATTTTAAGGGCACCAATTCCTCAGAACGTCTCTGAAGTCAGAGCATTCTGTGGTTTAATAAATTATTATGGTAAATTTATCAGCGATTTGGCTACGAAGTTACAACCAATTTATGCGCTTTTGCAAAAAGACACTAAGTTTTATTGGTCCGAAAGATGTCAGAAGTCATTTGACATGCTCAAACAGGAGTTGGCTTCCGAACATATTCTGGTGCACTACGACAAAGATTTACCTTTAAATCTTACGTGCGATGCCTCATCGGTAGGATTGGGCGCAATGATTTCACATGCGTTACTAGACGGCACGGAAAGTGGTGGGACATACCAGATAGGCCGTGGGGTAGGATACACGTTGACTATGCGGGACCTATAGTAGATAAATACTTTTTGATCATTGTTGACGCTAAAACGAAATGGATAGAAGTTTTCAGTACAAAAAGTCCGACATCATCTTTCACGATTCGGGCATTAGAACACTTATTCGCGCGATATGGATTACCTGACAAGATAGTTTCAGACAATGGAACACAATTTACGTCTGACGCATTTAAAGAATTTACGAAGAAAAACGGAATTAATCATACGTTAACACCTCCGGGTTATCCAGCCACAAATGGGGCTGCAGAAAATGCTGTTAAAACAATTAAAAACGCAATTAAAAAAGCAACATTTAGCAAAACAGAGACGGACATTCAAGTTATTTTAAATAAATTTCTCACGGATTATCGCAGTACACCTTATTCCACGACGGGCAGTCTGCCAGCCAAAGCATTGCTGAGTTTCATTCCAAAAATCAAATTGGATCTTCTTAAACCTGCCAGGAACGAGATACAATTTAAGGACACGACGAAGAACTGTAATGAGAATTCGAAATTGACATCGACACGAAAAAGTAAACGAAAAATAATAGAGCGAAGTTTCAAAATTAGTGACTCAGTTATCGTACGTAATTTCGCAAATCCTAATCATCCTAGTTGGGAGAATGCAACAGTAACCAAAATTCTAGGGCCACGAACCTATCTATGTTCCTTAAATAAAAATGGAAGATTGATTAAACGTCACGTTAATCAAATGCATTTGCGTATTGCGGTCAATCGTCCAATTCACATTGAAGATATCAACGATAGCATAACTAAAAGTAAAACTTGTGTTGAAGATAAATTTGTAGTAGAAAATAATAAGAATCATAATTATACGGTATTATTTAGACATAAGATAAATAAACCACTAGAGTTCGTTACTCAAAGTAATGATTTGACTACCGAAAATGTTATAGTAAATGAATTTGATGACATTGTTACAGAAAATGTCATAGTTGAAGGTTTGAATGATAACGGACAGCGTTTGTTACGTCCGAGAGAAAAGTTAGAAAAACCTAGTAGATATAAGATTTAGTATTATATACAATTTAATATTAACAATAATAAACAAAAAAAAAATATATATTGTAATAACTTTAAGGAAGGACGGATGTGATGTACGCATATTTGTTTATTGGGTAAAAATGGGTAATAAAGATGCATCGGGCAACACGATGCTGAAAATAAATATGACATACATGACGATCCGCCATTATGAAATACGCAGAGAGTTAAACAACATCTAAAATAAAAGTGAATA
>CAVNZG010000038.1:0-20104 GCA_963693315.1 Diogma glabrata
TCTTTTTTTGAGTTTTTATTTTTTTTTTCGCAAAAATTTATAAAATGTAGTTTTGAATGTTTGTTGTTGTTGTTTTGAAAATTCATTATTGTTTTGAATTAGGAAATAGTTTCTTTGGAAATTTTGAATATTTGGAAGTGGTTTAGTTGAAATAAATATGTGTATATTGAATAATGATTACACATTTACAATAGCTTTTCTAAATTGATAGATGTTTGTATTATATTTGAAGTGTAAAAGTTGTTGATTATAAATTATGTGTGGTAGTATTGCAGTTGTGACGTAGTTAGAACGTTAATGCACCAAAACATTTAATATGTTATTAAGGAGTTTTAACCAAATTAAACAAAACTATTCGAAATTGCATTGATAAAGTAGTTTCCGTTTATGTATTTAGTTTGGTTGGTTTGATACATTTTTGGGATTATTCTGTTTCTACTTAAATTTTTTATTCAAACTAATCTGACATATCCAATTCTATTTGTACACAAAGCTATCTGGTCCCGAAATCTACCTTTTTCTAACGGATATACGTGCCGCTTGGACTTTTTATTGATTAAATTCACTCGCTGATGCTAATGGTTTACCCTTTAACACTCGCAACCCATGTATTTCAATGGATATCTGCTCGTTCACAAAACGTAACTGTACAAGTTGTACGATTTGTATACGAGTTGTTCACTATACTATTTTTTTTCTATTTTGATCGGAAACTTTAATGTGAACTCGAATTAAGTACATATACCCATATTCCGGTTTTATAAATCGGCAACACTCGTTTGCGCTGCTGCTTTAAACATTCAGATTCGTGATGTAAGAGCTATTATTCTGCCCTCATAGTACTATATTGTACAAAATACATAACCAAAAATATAGAAACGGTTATAAAATTTATCTATAGAAGCTCAAAAACCCTTTCATTGTGATCCGTTATTCTGCTAAAACGTTTCAATTATCAAATAAAACTATTATAAGTATTACCTTAAGCATTAGTAAATGCTAATAAGTATTACCTTAAAAATTTTCCAGTTTATACTTTTAAGTAAAAGGTTTCTTTTATTCACAGAAACGTGAGTAAATACTTATACTTAAAAGTATTACCTTATACTTAAAAAGTAATACTTTTAAGTAAATACTTATTTTTATTCACTTCACCCAAAAAGGCGGGATAAATTAATTTATACAAAAAAATGAATTGAAATGAAAAAAAAGAGTTGAAATTTAATTTAAGAAATTTATTAGTTTTAAGTTAAACAAACACAATCAACATAGAATGAGTGGACCTGGCAATTACCAGTCAAAAATACTTCTTGTCGCGTTATAAATGCTACTCTAAATTTCAATATTACATATTTATTTTATATTTAATACTAGCAGGACCCGGCGTACGTTGCTACGCCTATAAAAAAGTTTGTGTGCGTACATTTTGTTGAATTAGTAAGAATTAGGGGAGAGTTGCCATATGCGTACTGGTCACCTAAATCGTACCAGTGCCATTATTCAATAGTTATTACAGTTTTATGCAATCTGGTGGTAAACATATTAACTTTTATCTAAGCCGATAAAGTAGAAACAAAAAAACAATCAGTATAAGTATTTTCTTGTGAATAATAGAAGTAAAAAACATTCAGGTAGGTTTGATATTAATTTTAAACGATTTCAATCGACTGCATTTCATATAACTGTACAGTTTCTGAGGTACTGTTAAATACTTTTGAGAACTGATTATGTTTTATTATTTATTTTATTGAGTTTAAGAAACATGATAATAATATTGTATGGTTAGGTTCAAATATTTGACGGGACGACTTATTCCTAAATCGTACCACACTGTATTTTTCGAAGTCGTACTGGTACGATTTAAGATACTGTTGTCAAATTTGCCGCGTAAATAAACTGTCTGTTCAAAACAAAAAAAAAATATTTTTGAATTTTTTGGCATAAAAAAGCGGAATTGTTGTGAATGGACAGAAGAACAAATGGAATGTCATTCAATGACATCAACTATATTGAAAAGACGTTTCAAGGCATTGCTGGTGATCTGGATATTGTTGAAGGTGAAACTGGTTAAGCTATCATCATCTGTTATCAGTTTATATGTAATTATTTTGAATTTTTACTTTACTATATTGTTAATCAAATTAGTTTTACAGCCATTTCTTGCACTTTATTTCTATATTATACTAGTATATTTTTATTTATAGTACATTATGATGCTAGGACGTAAAGCTAAAGATTTTGGACGGATGTGGAGTTTGCAAATCGAGGCGCTAGCCGAGATTTGCACCCACATTAAGTCCAAAATAGCTTACGTCCGTGCATCATATACTATTTTTTATTCGCCGCAAGCAAAATATTTTAAGAAAAGTTGTTTATTCTAAATTAAAATTATAAATTTCCATAAATTTTAAAATAAAAATATGTGGAACAAGTAACCTTTGAAAAAATATTTATTATTTTTTCCAAATTCTATGACAACAAATGATAACAACTATTTTAATTGGATAATGAAATTTTGAATTTGCGGGTTGCTTTGATAAAAAAATTTATTTTTTATAGAATTTAAACAAATACAAATGCTTTTTACTTTTTTGGACGTAGCTATGACGACAAAATAAATAGTTGAAAAGTGATACTTTAAAGCCGCAAATCACAGTAATAAAGTAACACTTTAATATATAGGCGAATAAAAAAGTTATTTAAATTGAGATTTTGTTTCTATAATTATTTGTATACATCTCACCTACATAGTTTATTACAGAATTTTTATTTAATCTTATGGTTATTATATACAATTCTCTTGACGGGTGATTCAGGTTTTTTGATTTTGATTTTTTGTTGATTGTGCCTTCTGGAATTGGATAGTTGAATTTGTTTTTCATTTTTATCAAATTGTTATCATTATTTTGATGGAACTAAACATGGAGTTTTGTTATTATTTTTCGCCTGTTTTCATTGATGGCTAATAAACTCAATAATATATTAAAGAAAAACTGTTATAATGAGTATTTTTAAATGTTGATGATTTCATAGTAAAACAAAATATCTGTTCTGTGACTTCCAATGTAAAACAATTGAATGTTCTACAAATTAATATTTGTAGTATGAATAATTTAGATAAATTTGATGGCATTTTGGAATTTATTGATTCTTTGAAATCTGATGTTCATATTATAGTAATTTCAGAAACCTGGGTGCAGAGTAAGAATGTAATGGCCTATAATATAAACAATTATAACAGTATATTTTCTTGCAGAGATGTACCCATTTCAATTTATTGAAATTGAGCTCTCCAAATTTGTGGGTACCAAGCTCTGGGCAATTTATCGTCCACCAGATTCTAACCTTGTTTCCTTTATGGATTTTTTAGAAATTCAGCTTTCAAAGGATAGGAAATATGATAACATCTTACTTGGCGATATAAACATTCCATCAAATAAAAAATTAGATTTTGTGACAAACTATAAGAATTTATTACTTAGCTTTGGTTTAATTGTCACTAATACCAATGTTACACGTACTGCTAGTGGTAATATTCTAGACCATGTTGTCTCCAGCTTTTTTAACGTTGATAATGTTTCTACATCAACTATATATTCCAATTTAAGTGATCATAATTTTCTTTTCTCCAACTTTCGCTTTGCATTAAAATACAAAAGAAAAAGGATTGAAAAGCGCATAACAGACTTTGAAAAAGTAAATGAAAGTTTTGATAAATTTTTGTATTCAGTACCATTTGATAGTATGGAGCCAAATAGTATTTTTATAATGCTTAGTGAAAAATATAATGAGTTAATTGACAAATTTACTAAAACTAAAAGTGTTGAAGCTAAACTTAAAAATACATTGTGTCCATGGATTACGTATGATATCTGGCATTTGATTCGTAGGAAAAATAAGCTTCTGAAGAAACATAAATTGAATAGAAATGATGTCACTGTAAAATCTGAACTAGACAGCCTCAGTAAACAATTAAAGTCGAAAAAATATATAGCAAAAAAACAATATTTCAATAAAATGTTTGTTGACTCAAGCCAAACTGAATTGTGGAAGAATGTTAATTTATTTTTAAATAAAAACTATTCGAGCAAATCTGTTGATTGTGACTCTATTAGCTGTGATGGTCGCGTTTTTCGTACCTCTGCTGATATTGCCAACTTATTTAATAATCATTTTGTTAAAATTGGTAGTTCAATTGGAAACTCTATCAATTCAGACAGAGATATATACAAATTCAATACGATTCCTAATAGTTCTAACTCCATGTACTTTTCTTCAATAACACCAATAGAAGTATTTAACATAATCTGCTCATTAAAAAACAGTAAGGGCGGTGGTCCGGACAATGTAGGTAATAGTGTAATAAAATGTAGAGCTTTCTTTTTTTCTAGTGTATTGTCGGATATTTTTAATGAGATATTAAGAACTGGAGTCTATCCAAGCTGTCTAAAGATTGCGAAAGTTATCCCTGTCTTTAAAAGTGGTGATCATGATAATATTAATAACTATAGACCGATATCTACATTGTCTGTGTTTGATAAAATACTGGAAAAGATTATTGCTACTCGTTTGATTGAATATTTAAACAAAAATGAGTTTTTTTACAGGTTCCAATATGGGTTCAGAAAAGGGCTTAGTCCTGAACTAGCATTAGTTGAAATTTGTAGTATGATTTATACTGCTCTAGATAGACAAAAAATTGTTGGAGCTTTGTTTTTGGATCTGCAAAAAGCGTTTGACTGCATTGACCATGATCTGCTACTAGCTAAGTTATACAGTTATGGCATTCGAGGTGAGATCCTAATGCTACTGAAGAGTTATTTATCTATCAGAAAACAATATGTTACGTTCAATGGAGTATGTAGTGAAATGCTTGATATTCAATGTGGTGTTCCTCAAGGAAGTGTTTTGGGGCCACTCCTTTTTCTTATATTTATTAATGACATTTCAAGCTTACAGCTGATTGGTCAAGTTAGAATATTTGCAGATGACACTGCTTTATTTTATCAAACTGAAGATCCAAAGAGCATATTCGATAGTATTAAATATGATTTTACTGTATTAACGGAATACTTTAAATCTAATATGATTTCACTAAATATATTAAAAACCAAATTTCTTGTGTTTCACTCGCCATATAAATCAATAAATTGCTTACCTCTACTTCAAGTTTGTGGTCTCACTATTGAAAGAGTTAACTCTGTCAAATATTTAGGAGTAATACTTGATGAACACATGACATGGCAAGATCAAATCAATAACACCTGCAATAAAATTGCTCCAATTGTTGGTCTACTAAGAAAATTATCTTGGTATGTTCCTACAAATGTCTTGCTAATGATCTATTTCTCATTTATTCACTCGCGGATAAATTATGGAATCCTAGTTTATGGTACAGCTTCGGAAACGAGGATCAAGCAGTTACAGGTCATGCAAAATAAAAGTATGAAAGCGGTGTTCAAACTACCTGCTTTATTTTCCACCTCCGAACTATATGCTAGAGATGAACACTTAGTTTTTCCATACATGTTTTACATGAACTACAGATTGCTATATATATGTACAAAACCTTAAATGGATTATCTTCGTCCAATTTGATATTTAACTATATAGATCATGATTATGCAACACGTAATTCGAATAAACTAAGTATTCACAATATCAAAACGGAATTTGGCAGAAAATCAATAACATTCTCTGGGCCATTAATTTTTAATAAAGTACCAGATGCAATCAAAAGATCTGAATCATTTATTAAATTCAAAAATAACCTAAAAATGTTTTACAAATCATCAATGGAGTTGTTTTCTTTGTAAAGAATAAAGTAAAATTTAGCTAATATAAAAAAATCAATATATAATCAAGAGAAAAAATAAGGTATAAAAAAAATAAAAAAAATAAATAAATATTTAATAAAATATTAGTTATAAGTGTACTTAATTTTTGTATATATGTACATATTAATTTTAGACATACATATTTGTAATTAAATTAACTTTTATTTCACTACTAATTACCTTTAAAGGTAATTAATAAACCACTGGATAATTAGTAGTGAATATATACATTGGATGAGAATAAATGATTAAAAAAAAAAAAAAATTAGCAGCTAATTTTAATTCCTCCCATCAGGTACGATATTGGAAACTGGCTGGTACCATTTAGGATACCGGTGTCCTTAATCGTACTTTTTGTATGGTCTGAAGAAATTGGTCATATCACAATAATCTATCAATGAATAGTTAAATAATTATGTTAAATTGCACCTTTGATAGTTAACAAATGGATATAAATCATAATATTTGCTAAAATGCCTACTAAAGAATATTTAAACTGCCTTCAAAATTAAGTGGTACGCATATGGCAACTCTCCCCTATTTTAATTTTTTCATTTGGGATATATGAATAACAGAGATCATTAGCTGATCAATCCAGATAGTTTGAAAATTGAACGGACGGTCAACATTTTAAAGTGATTGGTAAAGGGTTTCGAGGAGTTTAAATTAAACACTTGCAATTTTTCGCATTAATCGGCTTAATATGTGTCGCGAAAAATTAGGTGAACGTCAAAACATTCGTTTATTGGGTGTTACAGTTGTCAATGGTTTACTCTGGAACCGTCATACTTGCGATACAAAATAGGCACCAAAATTTACTGTTTTATCGTACCATTTCGTGTTGACTAATTTCATTTATCAATCTGTTTGCTGATCCTAAATAAAGTCAATTTGGATTTTCAAATATATTTTACCAATTATTTCCAGTGCTCGACATGCGCTCTGCAGTGTTGCCAGATCGCGGGATTTTTTTCCGTTTGCGGGATATTTCATATAAAACGGGAAAGCGGGTAAAAACTTGGAAAGTGCGGGATTTTTCACATTTAATAATAGAATCGTTTTAAATTAAAACTTATTTTAAAATGGTAGCACCAACCAAAAATGGTTGCACCAACCAATTTTTTACCAGGCTTCAGAAAGATGTCAATCACCCGATAATTTTACCTAAATGCATATGCCATCTATCGGCTTTAGAATTGTCAAAACCGCGATGGAATTTAAGCCTTCTGCTGTTTAAATATTTCTTAAGGAGATAGGTACGTTTTGAAAACCCCAACGGACCACCATGTTATCTGAATTTCAGGAATATTTTGATGTTATGATGATATTTTGATGCTGCGAAACGAGAAATGAAATCACCTGGAACTACAAGTTGGCTCTCTATGCATCGATCCTTTTTAAACATATTAAAAAAATTGGAATATTTGGCATTACTATTTTATTTCTGAGCAGTTGTTTACGTATCGAAAAAGAGCTATTACAATTTTAAATTTTTTTGAAAATTATGAAATCAAGACATATTTATTTCTTTTAAGAAATGTCCTTCTCAATTTTAATAGATTTAATTCTCCATTTTATCGCAGTTCTTTCTTATTCCACAAGTTGTATGGAGAATCGAAACAATAGTAATATATTGTGTATGTGTTTTATGCAATATTTTATTTTTCAAGGAAAAGTTTACGATGTGAGCGAGGCACAAGCGAGCATTACAAATTTTGGAGAGAATAAAATTCATTAAAAACGAATCCAATACAACGTTTAATCCTTTCGATAGAGTAACATTCATTAATTTAAATTGAATTATTTTAAAATTTGCTGATAAATCGAAAAATGAAAAACAATGAATTTTATTGTATTTTTTTGAATAATTAATTCCAAAAAATTGATTAAATTTGATTCAATTTCTCAATTATTTGGTATTTCGAAAATGAAAAGTCTATAAAAAGCCTAATGAAAGCCCTACCTGATGAAAGACATCAAATTTTATACTAATGAGAAACCAAAAAACAATCTTTTGGAAATTAAATTCAATTTAATCATAGTAGTCTTTGCCTTTTTTAATATTCGAGAGAGGAACATGCGCTTCAGTTTGAATTGACTGTTTTTTAGATAATCAGTGCGTCTATTCCGGCATTTCTCTGGGAATTGTGAATTGAGCAAAAAGTGCAATAAATGAAATAACGAAATATTTTCTAATACGAATTTGTTATTGCCCGCGGCACAGAATACTAGTTATAAAAAATTGCTACAATTTATTTCTCAATTCCTATTTCACGATGTACCGGAATAGGGCTACAGGTCGAAAATGTTTGCTTTTGATTTTTTATAACATGCAATCAAATTTTTATAAAATAAAATAAAATTTATTTCAGCATTCAATACAATCAAATAATAGTATATTAAGAAACTAGTTTCATAATCGACGATTTTATGGTACGCAATCTGTTTAGAAAACGACCCGCGCAGCGGGGAGTTTTCTAAAGGATAAGTGCGATAAAACGTCTTATGAAACGAGTTTTTTACACTATTTTTTCTATTTTGCATTTTTTGTCTTGAAATTTTTAAAAATGTGTATTTTATTAAAAAATAGTCAATTTGAAATTTTGTTATTATTACTAATTATTTTAATTAATTAAAATATTTAGCACTAATTTAGATATTCTTATTAATTTTATTTACATAATTATTCGTTTTAATGTTCACTGACGTTTGTATGACCAATGTGACCAACCTTGCAAGACAAAACTTTGCGTATCGTAATGAAGGCCATTTCGATACGCATTTGGGTATCGAAATGACTTTATTTTAGACCCAAAATAGAAAAATTGTTTTATTGTGTTTCGCCACATTCGCGGTACAAAATAAAATTAACAGCTGTTTGTTTCATTCTATATATTAAGAATAATAACGTACACAAATATAGTCGTAAAAAACAGAGATAAACCTATATTTATAGCTGTCGGAAGGATAAATATTGTTATAATTGTGGTGGTTTTTGAAGTTTTTTCAATAAATAATTGAATTTATTTGTATATTTTTATTCAAAACTTGATGGGAATTTCTGAGGGATTTTTTCCTTAAAAAAACGGGAAAAATCGGGAATTTTCGATACGTCAACGGGAAATTCATTTTTGAAAATCTGGCATCACTGGCACTCTGTGTGTTTTTATTAGTAATGGAGCATGTCACTGAAAGAAAACTTTGAAGAGCAGACTATATATGCATAGCACTGATGTTTGATACTAATCGAAAAACCGGTCTAAGAATGACAGCATTTTTAGTGAATGTTTTCGTTTTTTGGTTTTGTCGATTTATGGCCATCGTCTTATTTCGACATTTCTGCCAGAGTTTTGAAAAAAAAAATTGGACAAACATAATAATAAGACTAATTTGTAGTATAATATAAAAATAATAATAAGAATAATATCATTTATAAATCCAGACTTATATACTAATCTAAAACCAGTCAAATCACTTCATTTGTTGACATATTTGCATATATTTTACCGATTTCTTCAAATAACCTACATTGTTTGTTTGTTTTTGAAATTAATAAGGACGCATAATTGTTTTAATTAGTAAATCACTTTCAACCTGTAGCTTTGATATTATTGTTCATAATCCTTTTCTTCAATACAAAGGTTCCATTGCAAAAACTTGCTGCATCAATGTTTCTAGAAAGAGGAAAAGAAACGCCTATTTTCTATATTTTGAACATGTATAACATATATATAAACCAAATGAAATATGTATTATACATGTATATACACCAAACCAAGAACATGTTTGTTGTAAATTAGAAATATTTGTTGCAACGTAATGTGTAAGATGCATATAATTGTATCATATATGTATATAATAAATATATAAATGTATATAATTTTCATCGAAATGAATTTGTTTGTCACATTATATTTTAATTTTCATTTGAATGGTAATTCTGTTTTGCGGAAAAAAAATCGATCAAAGATAACTGAGTGAAAGTTAAATAAAAATCCAAGTATAAAATATAATCAACTTTTAGGCAAACGCTTAAGAAAATTAAAATTATTAATTAAAAAAAAATAAATTAAATCTTAAAATTTCGGCTCCGAGGTGCATTATCTGTTATTTTAAGCTCCAAATCTCGTTTAGCGACATTAAAATCTCGTTCTATACCGCGACTATATTTTTGTGCTGCTCATCTTCTTTCAAATCTCGTTGAAGTCACATTACAAGCATTAAAAAATATACAATTTGAGGACATATATCTTTGGAGCGACTCTACTATTGTTTTGCATCGGATAAAAGCACCATCCAATTCACTTAAAAGATTTGTTACAAATCGTATATCTGAAATACAAAACGTTAAATATAACGCTACGTGGGGACATGTTTCAACAAAACAAATCCAGCTGATATGACTTCTCGTGAACTTCTTCCTTCTGAACTATATTTAAAGCAATTTTGGATAAACGGTCCCAATTGGCTTATTGAACTGAAAATACATTGGCTAAAATGCGATATGACTCCAATCAACCTACCAGAACTACGTGAAACCTTTGTGCTCTCGTGAATACCAAAACCAGATCTTCCTATTGACTTTAAACGTTATTCTTCATTTAAAACTTTAAAGCGTATATTAAAGCTTTAAAGCTTTAAAGCATACGTAATTAATTTTATCAATATCAAATACCGAAAACAAAAAATAATCGGACCTCTTTATGTGTTAATGAATTGCAGGCTTCTTCAAAAACCATTATGAAAATTTTACAATATGATGAATTTCAACGAAAAATTCATTAACTTAAAACAAATAAATGCTATACCGGGTAGCTGGCTCCCACTCTCTCTATTTATCGACACAGACCCTGTACTCCGTGTAGGCGGTCAGTTAAGACTATATCAGAACTGACTTATAAACAAAATCATTCTATTTTACTTCCATCTAATCGTTATGTAACAAATCTAATTATTCGTGAAATTCATTTAATAATAAACACAGTGGCGCTCAAGCTACATTTTGTGCAATACGTTCATCTTTTTGGATCATTAATAGTCGAAATGCTGTCAAATCTATTATACATAAATGTATTCTTTGTTTTTGCGCTAAACCACCAATCACACAATACAAAATGGGAAATTTACCAAAGAACCGCTTAGTGTTTAAACGACCATTTTTGCAACGGGCATAGACTTCTTTGGTCCATTTTACATAAAAGAAAAACGATTTTGTAACCACAATAAAGTTAAAATATACGATGCAAATTTTTGTGTGTTTTGCCACTAAGGCAATCAATATTGAATTGGTTCAAGACCTGACAGCAGAAGCTTTTCTAGCAGCACTATGTAGATTCTTTGCACAAAGAGGTAAATCTTCAGATCTTTATTCTGATAATGCCAGTAATTTTGTTGGTGCTACACGAGAGCTAGACAAAATCAGTAAATTTTAAAAATCGAAAAATCAAACTTCTACAATTTCAAACGTGTTAGAAAATGAAAATATTACATGGCATTTCATTCCACCACGGTCACCCAATTTTGCTGGTCTCTGGGAAGCTGCAGTTAAGTCATTTAAGCGCCATGTAACTCGCGTAATCGGGGACACACTTTTGACATTTGAAACATTAATGACCTATGTTAATGAAATTGAAGCCATTTTAAATTCCCGTCCATTAACTCCCATGTTATCAAGTCCTAATGACTTGAGTGTTTTAACACCAGTTCACTTTTTAATCGGCGATTCGTTAACAAATTTGCCTGAGAGCAACTTTTCAGATGTTCCATCACCATAATTATCATCTTGGCAACACGTTCAATAATTAAAGCAACATTTTTGGTCACACTGGATCAAGGAATACCTACATGAACTTACTGCTCGAAAAAAACGGCACAGTGGAACTACAGTTAACATACAAACTGAAACAATTGTTTTATTAAAGGAAAATAAGTTACCTCCTATGCGTTGGAAACTAGGAAAAATTATTGAAATTCATCCTGGGAATGATGGTATTGTTTGAGTCGTGACAGTTAAAATTCCAAATGGACAATTCAAACGTAACATAAAGCACCTAGCACCTTTACCTACAGAACATAGCTAATAAATCAATATCTAGTATTAAAATTTTTATAAAAAAAGCTATTGCGACGCTGATGCATAGGCTGATTTCACCACAGCTCTGGAAACAAAGTGTTCTTGATATATAGTGATTAGTGAGCTAATATCCATAAAATACTTTAATTAATGCCTAACCAATGTTTAAGATTTCGCGTAGTTCTAATCATAAAAATATTAAACAAAGCAGTAGTTTTCCAACAAACATAAATTCTGTTGTACGAGAAAAAGTAAATAAAAAATTTAACCGAAAGTCACAAACCGGAAGTTGGGATGCAGAACTGAATTGAACCGTATTAAATGGTTATGTATCAAGTTTCATCCAATTCGATTATCGGGTACAGATATTATGGAGCTTTCAAAAACGCAGATGCTCGGGGACCCCCCATCACTTTAATCAATATCACTCAAAAACTAATCAGCTCCTTGCCTTACATATTTGCATCTTTTTCCAAAGTGTCATCAAAATTCATACACGAACGAATGTTGTACGTTCCACACAATCATTAAAAACATAGTGAAAAAACCACCTGTTGTATGGTGTATCCCCCAGTCCCTTGCCTAATGTATGCCAAAAGCTAATGAAACCTTTCTCATGTTACTTGAATGCTATTACCAGAGTTTCATGAAAATCGATCTGTAATTGTAGGCTACAGTAGAAAAAAAATCCTGAAAAAAAAACATTTTACCCGGAAGTGACGAACCGGAAGTTAAAATTCAGAACTGTTATAAATCATACTTAAACCATATCTACCAAGTTTAATCAAAAACAATTATTAGAAACTGATGTTATTGAAGTTTTAAATAAACAGGTGCTCCCCGGGAGGCCCCCCACCACTTATTCCAATATCGTCCAAAAACTAATCAGTTCTTTGTTATTCAAATCTCCATCTTTTTTTAAGATGTCATCAAAATTGATTAATGCATGAAGTCTGTATGCTCCCAACAAACTTTAAAAACAAAGTGTGAAAAGTCAGTAGTTGTATGGTAGACCTCCCGTTACTCTTATCAATGCGTCCCGAAAGTTGATTATTATTTTTTCATACCGATTAAAACCTTTTCCATAAGCTTCATCATAATCACTTCATTATTGTAGGCTGTAGTGTCAATAAAGACACTGAAAAACATTACAAAAATTACAAAAATTTTTTTTACCGGAAGTGAAAAAACTGGAAGTGTGGATGCAGAACTGTTGTGAACCGTACTAAATGTTTATGTACCAAGTTTCAACCAAATTGATTGACAGGTACAGATGTTATTGAGCTTTCAAAAAACAGGTGCTCCGGGGACCCCACCCCACACCACTTTGTTCACTATCGCTCAAAAGTCAATTAGTTCCTTGCCATACATATTTGTATCTTTTTCCAAAGTGTCATTAAATTCATTGACGAACGAATGTTGTATGCTCCCAACAACATTGAATAAATGGTGACACAAAAAACAGGTGTTCGATAGGCCCCCCACTTATCCCAATATTGTCCAAAGCTAATCAGTTCTTTGCCATTAAAGTCTTCATCTTTTCTCAACGTGTCATTAAAATTGATTAATGAATGAATTCTGTATGCTTCCAACAAACTTTAAGAACCAAGTGTGAAAAGTCAGCAGTTGTATGGTAGACCACCCGCCACTTTGATCAATATGTCCCAAAAGCTGATAATAACCTTCTCACACTAATTGAAACCTTCTGCATATGTTTCGTCATAATCCCTTTATTATTGTAGGCTGTAGTGTGCATAAAGACACTGAAAAAACTTCAAAAACTTACAAAAAAATTTTTTACCGGAAGTGAAAAACCGGAAGTTGGGATGCAGAACTGTTGTGAACCCTTTTAAATGTTTATGTACCAAGTTTCATCCAATTCGATCCGGTACAGATGTTATTGAACTATTAAAAAACAGGTGCTCCGGGGACCCCACACCCCTTTGTTCACTGTCGCTCAAAAACTAATCAGTTCCTTGTCATACATATTTGCATCTTTTTCCAAAGTGTCATCAAAATTCATTCACGAACGAATATCCCAACTAGCAAACTTACTTCTCAATTTTGAATTATACAAGTTTTAGCTTAAATAAAGCTTCGCTAAAGCTTCTAAGTGGAAACTAGCTATATTTTACTTCTAAAAAGTTTCGATACAACTTCCACAGAGAAGTTTTCCCCACCACCGGAATTAAAGCTTCTAAAATACTTCTATATTTAATATTAGAAGCTTTACCGAAACTTATTTACAGATCACTAAATAGAGCTTCCGAAAAAAGGTTATAGAAGTTATAACTGTCATTAGGATTGTAGTTGTTTCGGTTGTAACTGTTTACAGATCTTATAGAAGCATAGCTGTCATAGTCTAAAAATTGCTTCAATATCTGAAACAAAATATGTCACACTGACGGAAGCTATTGCTTCTATTATTTCAACTAAATTTAGAAGTCGAAAATATAGTTTAATTCAGGGGATTACTTTTTATGGAAAAAGATATGTGACATGTAATTTCAATTACATTGGGGTTTATATGAAATTGAAGCTTATACGAAAATGAAATCGTTTCCTTTTTGTCAAAAAAGTATTGTGCATAAGGTGGTTTTTGTTTTGTAATCTATTATTTAGACTTATTTTGCACAATATAAAATATTCTTTATTTAGAGTCTTCAAATAGACAAACAAATCAATTAACATCATAATCAACTAGACTAGAGAATCAGAATCAAAAATCAACTACAGTGGAATAGAGAAAATTTAAAGTTTTATAAATAATGGTATATGAATTTTCTTTACATTTCTGAGAGCCAAACTCGTCAGAAAGAACTGAGGCGATACAGAGTTTCATAATTTAGTCACTCTATTAAAATAATTTAGAGCACATGGATGGGTGCGATTAAGGTTTCTCAAACGGGATCCCGGTATCCCGTTTTACCGGGATTTCAGCAGTAAATTTTCATCCCGTTTTCCCGGGATTTCATCCCTTAAAATAGGTAGATTTTTCTGTGAAATCTACCTAAAACAAAACTTGCGCTTCATTTTTCTTAATTTATGTTTAATGGTTCTCTTATGGAGGCGATTCATAGAGGAACGAGACATGTTTACAATGTGATTTGCAATGGCCTCTGTATTTATTTCATTGTTAGCACGAGTAACTGAGTTTGAGCCATCCAGCTTCTGAAGAAGACTCCAAGCTGCCCTACTAGAATGGGAAAAATCAATGTTTTCAACAGCGTTAATTCACTTTTGTTTCCTCACGGTGTCCAGTGGGTATATTAAGTCATCAACCACGTCTGCCTCACCACTATTAAGGTGCTCCTCAAATAATAAATATATCGCTCTCTCTACTCCAACCAGGAATGTGTTCTTCACCGGAAGTCTCTTGGAATGCATTTCTTTGCAGTTGAAATGATGGCTCCTACGAACCTATCGTAATTTTTAGAAATGGGTTGGATCTAGTGAATCACTGCATCCAACTTCGACCCATATTTAGCCCAGTCAGTTTTGTTAAAATTGCATCTAGGTTGAGGAGTAGAGTTTACGTGTGGGATTTGGATACCTACCTCAAAAATTACTGGACGATGTTGAGAGCGTGGAAAACCTTGTAAGACAACCCTAGATATTGGAATAGGGCTACGTTGTTCGTTTTTTTGTGGAAAAACAGAGGTCGGGATTGTAATAACTTGGCCATCTAGCAGATCTAATTAGGTTTTCATGTCTTTCGTATCATATACCAGTAACATATTGTCGATTGGTCCCGTCAGTTAGTTGTATGCCATTGGGATTGTTATTTGAGTAGGACCACTGATTGTGATGGCTATTAAAGTCACCAACCTATATTGCTGGGTGGTGAAATAATGGTAGAGTATCAGCTGGCCACGCTGTATCTAGGGGCTTGTTTTCGTTAACAATCTTTGTGATCGATATATCAACAACAATAAGATGTATATCGTTGTCCGTCTGGTACCGTTGTCCATAACCCATTGAAGTTACATGACACTTTTTTCCATAAAAAATAAGCCCCTGAATTTTATACTGTATTTTCTACATCTAAATTAAAAAACAAAGTTCTATGGACGTCTTATAGAAGCTATTGTTATTGTGAGCATACATTTATGCAACTTTGGAATGATTTTTGTTAATTTGGTTCCAATCTGTTACCGACATACGATTTAACAGGAGATGCAATAGCATTTGCTGTCACTTCCGTAGCTTTTCGCAACCCTAATTCGGTAGTTCAATGTCTAGATTTGTAACACAAGCGATAAATTATACATAATCGAATTCGGGTTGTGGGTTTTCAGAATTGATTAATTTGAATATTTAGCTAGACAAAACTGTCAACAAGGGCCCTGCGGATATGCAAACCTGTTGAATTTTAGCAATGTGAATTCATACTAATCAAGAAACATAAAAAAATTCTTGTTCACAATAAACGTTGGACAATAAACTACTTTGCTTGACTTGTTCCAAATGTATTGACCTAGATAAAACATAAGTGCGAACAAATAATTATTAATTAATAACAAAGTTAATTAATATTATGTACAAACCCATTCAAACTTAAGTTAAAACGAGTCGTAGTTTTTAATACTACATTAATGTAGTCAATTATTAAGCTCATTAGTTGATTTTATTAAACACATAATAAATAGTTTAAAATAAGAGCAATCAAATTTTTGTTATAGATAATAACGTAATTTGAAAATAAAAATTAAATAATGTCATTAAAATAAAATACAAAACAGCGAAATATAATAATAAAACTAAAATTATATATAATATATAAATTACAAATAAAAACAAAATAATAAACTAATTATGGAAACTATTGCATTACAAAAATAGCTTATGTCATATCACTTATATACATATTTTAAATAATAATGATCACATCAATCTAGGATAATATTTTTATGTCAAACAATAAACAAAAACCAAAACTACAGGACAAACCAAGCATTTTTTTCTCTGAAAACACAAAATTTGACATTTCAATTTTCATTTTATTTGCTTTTTGTTAAATGAAAATTTTATTTTCTCTGTCATCATGTAAAACCACAGTGCATTAATGATTTTATATACCCAAACGTATCGTTAATCGATTTTAAATTTAGATTGATTAGCAATCGTTTATTTGTGGTTAAATTTTAATTATTTTACTGAAATGAAAATTTGTCCTTATATTTACAGTATAAATCAAATAATAATAATTCACAGTGTTGGATAATTAAGTAAAATGTTGTTGTGTTTGTTCTGTTATTTACTTTTAATGAACGTGAATGATTGTAACAATCGATGTTTAGATATGTTTGCACTAATTAATATAGTGCTGAAGCTAATTTTTCGTTAAATGCTTTTAAGGGTCATTCTCCTGAAAAGGGGAAATTTGAAAAAATAAATTTTTGAATTTTGAACATGAAAAAAAATTGTTATTATTATGTTTTCTATTAGATAATAACTTGTTGTATTAAGTCATACTATTGGCCCAGATCATATTTGAGAAATTTTAAGAAAAAAAAACTTTTAAATTTTCGCTTGTCCACAGACGTGACGGTGAGTCCTCGGACGTGACACTGAATTCATGAATTAGTTTTAATAGTAATGGAATTGAGATATGACTTGTTAAGATATCAAAACTATTTTTTGTGTTATACAATTAATGTATTACTATTTCAATTTCAACAAAAAGCGTATATAATAAATGTCTACAACAAATTCTTAAAGCAATCCAAATCAATTAACTGATGATACAGTAAAAATATACTTTTATTAATACAGAAATTACAGATTTCATTTCAAAGTATAAATAAACTAAGAATTCAAAATTTTATTCAAGGTTTTTATATGAAAGTATATTCATAAATACATATTGTCCTCTACTGTTTAAAAAGGGTGGCTTTAGTCTACTAACTATATCTTTTGTTTCTACAACAAAAATACGATCTTCAGCATCTGGAAAAATAAACTTGTTTCTGCCTGACCGTCTTAGGTACTTGACATTGTATTCATGCAAACCAGAATATGACATTATGATAGCAATATAATGCTTAATGTCGTGTTCTTTGGCAAAAAAAAATTGATCTGAGATCAAAAAAATTAGCTGTCAGATCAAATTAGCTGTCAGTTTGTGTTCGTTGGCAAAAAAAGATTGATTTTTTTTTGATCTAGATCAAGTTTTAAAAATCTAGATTTTTTGGTAGATTTATCAAATCAATTACAAATACATTGAAATATTGCTTGTCAAAATTTATGTCAGCAAAAAAACTCGCCATTTTAATTATCATTACTATTTGGTTTAAAAATAATCTATTATATTATTACGGTTGCTTTTATTAAAATTATTATTAAATTATTATTATTTATCAAAATTAAAAAAAAAAACTATTAACAACAGTGTTTAATTAATATTTAACAAATATAAAATTTATATTGTAAAATATAAAAACTTTTTTCGATCGAATTACTTTCACAAACATTTTTTAGAAAAACCCTTTAATTAATTTGATTATTAATATTAATTAATTAATATTGAATATAATAACAGTGTTGTTATAATAAATTAAAAAACAAAGTTAATTATATTTGTGAAATTGTGAGTCAGGAAATTGTGAGTATCCATTTCATTTTATTATTATTGTGGAGCTAGATACAACAGCTGCAGTTGGATTAAAAGCAGGAATTTAACAAAATAATATTTAGAACAGGTAAATGAATCCAGAAATTGTTCGGTTAATCACAGATGTTGTTATGGATTCATCACCATCTAGCGAGTGTAGTAGCTCAGAAGAAGAGTTCCATCAACAATTTTCGGAAAGAGTTTATAAAAAAGAGTTGAAAATTTTGTTGGCAACGTTATTAACAAATATTCGGATGAAGAAGTAAGTTTTTCCCATATGGGCATCTGGATATATTGTTGTTTTTTAATTCAATTGAATTATAGTTTCGTTGTAACTTTCGGTTAACACGGACGGTAGCCTATAAACTGATCTCAATGTATGAAGAATCCACTCATTTCAATAAAAAAGATTTTGGTGGAAGATTAGGAGTTTCTGCTGAAACACAATGCCTTGCGTTCTTATGGTAATACAATTATTTTCATATGTTTTGTTTAAAACTAAAATAATGATTTAAACTTCTAACTTTTAAGGTTTGCCGCTAACAAAAATTCGTATAGAGAAGTTTCAAATCTCTTTAATATTGCGCCCTCAGCATTTTACAAGCATGTCACACATTTGCTTGATTTTTTTTTTCAAATCTCACCCAAGGTTATTCATTTTCCTACTACAGAGGAAGAGCTGTCACAGAAGGCAGAGGAATTTAAACAGGTGATGAAATTTATTAATAGTAACATTAAGATATTTGCGGTGAACATCACTTTATTTTAAAGAAGCATTCCCCGTCTCAATGGCAATGTCTCAGTCCTTGAGCTTGACCGAAAATTTAATTAATTTGTACAATTATAGATTGCTGGTTTTCCAGATGTTATAGGCTGTGTAGATGGATGCTACATATACATAAGAAAACCGGTTGATAAAATTAGGAACACCTATGTAAATCGTCATGGCTTAATATCCATTACACTACAAGGCATTTGTGATGCGAATAAAAGATTTACTGATGTCTTCATAGGAGCGTTCAGTAAAATACACGATGCCAGAATTTTTGATATGTCATTTATAGCAGCAAAGCTTCCCAATATATGTAAGGACAAATATCAAATATTGGCTTATAGCAAAAAAAAAACATTATTATAAATGCCATTCCCAAACTCGAGTAAAAATTGAAAATACGTTTGGGTTATTAAAACAAAGGTTTCGTCAACTAATGAAACTAGACTTTCATACTGTTAAAAGAATGTCCAGATTTGTCCTTGCATGTTGTGTAATTCACAACCTATGCATAGACCATGGTGATCTGTGGGATGATTATGAAAATATGCCAGATCAACCCATAATCGATTCACCAAATATAGATGCAAACCAGAACATCGAACCGATATCACAGACTGTTCTAAGGCATCGAGGTGAAGTAAAACGGATGACAATATGTGAACAATTGTAATGTATATTTATTTTACTAACAGACCAACTTAACTATTCTTTAAATCTATTTTTAGGAGTTCCGCTAATGGACAAGAATAACAACATATATAAATAATACAAAAGAATTGGTGATATATATATATATATATATATAT
>CAVNZG010000039.1:0-27039 GCA_963693315.1 Diogma glabrata
CTTTTTCTTATCGCGTACTCAAGCGCCAAATTAAATAGTACGGGCGCGAGTGCATCACCTTGTCGAACACCTGATGTTATATCAAAAGAGTCAGAAACTGACACTTCGATTACTATTCTACAGTTTGATCCCGATGTTGTGAGTTTGCACAGAGAAACAAGTTTCACTGGAATACCAAGGCATATGAGTGCAGACCAGAGGTTGTCGCGTATGATGCTATCATATGCTTGCTTGAAATCAACGTAGAGCTGGTGAATGCTGATGTTGTACTCCCAACATTTTTCCAGAATCATCCTTAAGGTAAAACATTGATCTGTGGTTGAACGGTTGGGACGAAAACCACACTGTGTTTGTTCGAATGAGTGTTAAAAATTATTTTAATTGAAAAATTTTTTACTTCAACAACATTTTTTAATTTCAACAGTTAATTATTAATTTCTACAATATAATTTTATTTTTTTTTTGTTATAATCTTAGTTTAATTTTCCTTGGCTTTAACTAGTAAAGGTTTTAATTATAATGAATGCAAGAAAAAATTATGTTTTTTGTTAACTAGTTAAGCTACTTTTTTTTTGTTATTAATCCAACCACATTGCCATCTACATTGTTATTTTTGTTTAGTTTTCTGACCTCTATGTTACAGTAGATCAATTTAATTTAATTTTTTTTATGTTAGCTTTTAGGTTGACCAACATATTCCCCCGCGTTGAGAAAATAATTTCTAGATTTTCTTAACAGTTACATTATATTAAGACAATTGCAATTGCTAACTTACTTATTATTGTTTAATTGTTAGTTAATTTACTTCTTATTGCTAGGCAGGGATACCAGCTTTACTGTTGGTCGTTTTATTACGTTGGCTGCTGTTTTTATTGAGACTACACGTACTATACCATCTTAACCTGGATGAGTGTTAATTATGCGACCGAGTAGCCACTGACTGGGTGGGAGATTATCTTCCTTAATTAATACTACGTCATTAATTTTTATTGGATGTTCTCCGTGCTTCCATTTTCCTCTTTCTTGCAAAGTATGCAAGTAATCTCTGGACCACGATTTCCAGAACGCTTGAAATCGGCGTTGAATGTTCTGCCAACGTGATAATTTATGCATAGGTAATTTTTCATACATAGGTTCGGGCACTGCTATCAATGATTCACCGATCAAAAAATGTGAAGGTGTTAATATTTCCAGGTTTGTTGGATCATCGTGTATTCGACATAGTGGTCGAGAATTAAGCACTCCTTCTATCTGTGTAAGTAAGGTTGTTGTTTCCTCGAAATTAAATTTTGCCTCCTTTGTTGTTCGTCGAAAATGATGTTTCACAGACTTAACTGCGGCTTCCCACAAGCCACCGAAATGTGGGGCGCTAGCTGGATTAAACTTGAAATTGATTTCTTTCTGTAATAGAAAATTTAGAATTAGTGGATTGTTTTGTTGCTCAATAATTTCTTGTTTTAATCTTTTTAGCTCGTTATTTGCTCCAATGAAATTAGAACCATTGTCACACCAAATGTTATTTGGTAGACCTCGTCTTGACACAAATCTTTTTAAAGCTGCTAGAAAAGCATCAGTGTTAAGACTGCTCACTAGCTTGAGATGTACCGCCTTAACGGACAAACAAACAAACACCGCCACATATGCTTTCGCTAGAGTGGCATTTTTATGCTGCGACATTTTAATATAAATAGGTCCCATGTAATCAACACCTGTATTAAGGAAAGGTCTTAATTTATTACATCTTTCCGCTGGCAGGTCCGCCATCTTTTGTGGTCTTTGAGTACTGCGAAATCGAATGCATGTAACACACGATTTGATATGACTTTTAATCATATATCTGGCGCCAATTATCCAATATTTTTGTCGTACTAAGCTCATCATCAATGTACTGCCTGCATGTAAATTGCAAACATGAACTTCCGTAATAATTAGTTTACTTGATATATGATTTTTTGGCAAAATGATCGGATGTTTTACGGCGTAGCTTAGATTGGAATTGCGTAACCTTCCTCCTACTCTCATTATACCTTGCTCGTCTATAAATGGATCCAATGACGCTATTACACTATTAGCCTTTAATGCATGGTTGCTTCTTAATTGCATTAATTCTTGGCTGAAGTTGGTTGCTTGAATTGCACGTATAATGTAAATTTCTGCCATTAGATATTCCTTATAATTTAAGCAGCCCTTATTCACTTCATTGTGGTTGTATTTCGCTAGTAGCAGGCGCAATATATAAGCTAGAATTTTTTTTATTTTGAACCAAGAAGAATATTTAATCAATAACTGGTCAATGATTTCACTATTATTTATTTCCATCAACACTTGTACACCCTTATTTCTTTCTTCTGTATCCAACTCCTTCACAGAATAACAACCTTTATCCCTTGGCCACAGATTTTCCATACGTTTTAACCAACTTGGGCCATTCCACCAAGATTGTAATTTAATAATTTTGGAGGGATCGATTCCTCTCGATATGTAATCTGCTGGATTTTCACAAGATGATATATGACCCCATCTTTGCCTCGGCATAATGTCTAGAATAGCACTGGTTCTATTGGCGATGAATGTTTTCCATCTTGATGGACTGTCTGATAACCAATATAATACTACCATCGAATCTGTGTAGCAATAGATGTTCGAACTATCGAGATGGAATATCGTGTTACAGTAATTGATTAAATAAGCTAGCATTACGGCTCCGCAGAGTTCTAACCTTGGCAAACTCACCCGTTTGAGTGGTGCCACCTTACTTTTAGAGCAAACAAGTCGAGATTCTCCTTGTTCATACGTAGTCCGCAAATATACTGCACATCCATATGCAACCTCCGAAGCATCGCAGAACCCATGCAGTTGCAACGTAGTGGGTTTGGCCGATGTTAATAAACATCTTGGTATTTGGATATGTTGTAATTCCGGTAGTTTAGTGTAAACCTTGCTCCACAAACATACTATGTTTTCTGGTGCTTCGTCATCCCAGTCGATCTTAGTTAGCCAAAATTTTTGCATGAGAATTTTAAAAGTAATAATAATAGGTGATAACCAGCCCATCGGATCGTATAGTTTGGAACTTTCTGATAGCATTTTGCGTTTTGTCCAGATCTCGTTTTCTTGTAGTCTGTTGATTTTGAAGGTGAATATGTCGCTGACTGGATACCACATGATCCCTAGCGTTTTGGTACTGGCTTCATCTTCAATAAATTTTGGCACATCGTTTTCTTGTTTATCAAAGGCTAATGACTGTATAAAACTAGCATTGTTTGATTTCCATTTACGCAATTTGAAACCACCTTTGTTCATGATTTTTATGAGTTGGTCCTTTAGCTTTATTGCTTCCTCTACAGTGTCACTTCCCGTTAGTAAATCGTCCGTATAAAAGTTATTTTGAAGTACCTTAGCAGCTTCAGGATATTTTACTTCAGAGACCTTGGCTAATTCTTCCAATGTCCGAATTGCTAGGAATGGAGCACAGGTTGTTCCGTAGGTTAGTGTTGTACATTTGTATGGAGCCAACTCTTCATTGGAACCATTACGCCATAAAACTAACTGATAGTTAGTATCTACTTCATCTACTAGTATTTGTCGATACATTTTTTCAATATCGGCATTTATTCCTATCATGTGTTGGCGAAATTTGAGTAGTGTGGTTACTAAATCTGGTTGTAGTTTTCGTCCAGACTGCAAACAGTCGCTTAAGGAAATTGTATTCGTAGTTTTGCACGAGGCATCGAAGACCACCCGTAGTTTAGTTGTAGTACTCTCCTTATATATCCCATGATGTGGCATAAAATACCTTTGGTTATTGACTGATGGTAGTTGTTCCCAGGGTACTTTAATCATTTGACTGTAACGATCGCAATAATCGCAAAACAATAATAAAACCAAATTCCTCTTTGTTTTCAATTCAATAGAAATGTATTTCATTAGTTTCCGTTCATTTTTACATTAATAATAATTTTAAAATTTTCTAAAACTAACTGCTAGTTGAATTTTGAATATACTATAAAAAGCAAACGAACGTACTCAATTTTATTTCCAATTCTAACGAACAGATGTCGTTGTCGTTATTAATCTTTGCTGAATTTTCATTATTACCCGATTTGTTTTGACATCATAAGATGCAAAAAAAGGAAAAATCACATTTTTCCAATTGGATATATTTTAATATTCCATTCCATATTTGTTTCTCGAACAACAATGTTTTGCTAAGTTCGACTTTGTAAGAAACAACAATAAAAATTTTGTGATAGAATTAAAAGATTTGATTGAATCCGGGAGTTGTAATTAAAATAAAAATAAATTAAGTTTTTCTTGTAAAATAACTTATTGTTTCAAAATAAATATTACAATCCGGTTTGCTGAGATAAAAGAACCGAACTGGGGAATAGTGAAATTGTTTGTCTGGCGGTCCGCCATTAGATCGTTTTACATGAAATTGTAAAGGGTGTGATGATTTATTCTCTTGTGTAATGGTGAAGCTATCAAGTGAAGGTCACCGAGAATGTGCCAATAGTGATTAAAACAATTTAAATAAACTGTTATATGCAAGATATATACATGTCAGAAGACAAGAATTTATCTTGTCTAATTATTATGTGCTGTATAAATTTAGCTGTCATATCTGCAACAAATACGCAGTGCAACTATAACGCGTCCCACAGAAATCTTGAGGTGATCCATTTCTAACTTTGTTCTTTCTATTTCAAATACAGAGGTTCAACGTCGGTCGAAACATCACGATTAATAACCGAATGTTTTGGTGGGTTCACAAAGACAGCGCTATCAGGCCTATTGGTATATATATATATATATATGAATGAAATCAAAAATTACAAGGAATAGTCGAGAAATATAATCATAACTCTATATTACCGTCACCAGTTCACCGAAGGATCCATCAACATCAAGACAACAATTAACCAGGTTCTTTTTATTATATAATTATTACTATGATTAGAGATGTTAGCTTTGCGATTATTATTTTTTTTTAAATGTTAGGGTAAAGTTTTAACTTAGAAAGAGATTCTCAAAATATGTTTTCGGAAGTGGGGACAATTACGTGTTCCGGCATTTTTTTTTTCCTTTTTTTATCATTGTTTAATGTAGGTTTAATTCTATTGGGGTGTTAGAAAAGTCCAAGAGGATTCACAGTTTGAATCCCAAATGGTTCGCAGGGTGAACCAGAATAAGTGACGCCGAACAAAAGGGACCCTTTAGGTTTTCTGTTAATTTTAATTACAAACGTCGAACCAAAACCGGACCTTTAAAAGTGTAATAACGGTTCTAAATGATTAATATAAAGTTATTCCTGGCGCAAAATTTGCATAAATCATATTTTTTTTTGGCGTAATTCTTTTATAGAACCGGGTTGGTTTTTTGTGTGAATTGTTTGATAAACCAGTGGGTTTTTTTTATATAATTTTTATATAAATATTAAATATATTGATATATTAAAGATTTGTACTAGGGCGTTTCCAACTGGTTATTTTGGGGCAAAAAAATTTTTTTTTCTTTTCGGTAATAACCAGTTTGGTTTGTTTTATATTTTTTCTTATAAATACATATATTAAATATGTATAATATTTAAAACTATTTTTGGATAAACCAGTTATTAGAGATCGTTCTTTTTGGAAAGTGTTTGAATTTGTTTGTTGGTTTGTTTTATATTTTTTCTTATAAATACATATATTAAATATATATAATATTTAAAACTTTTTTGGGGATAAACCAGATATTGGTTTTTTGTTAAATTTTTTCTTGTGTATTTGGAGTGTCCGAATTGTTTGGTTTTTTTTTTAAATGTACAACTCAATCAGGAGGTTTCAGGGGGGGATCAGGAGGAGTCGGCCAGGGAGGTGTGAGCCGTGGATGAATGAGGTGGATGAGAGAGCGAATGTGGAGAGAAAGGAGAGAATGGTTGAGGCGAGGAATGTGGTGGATGAAATAATAAATGTGGTTTTGAATGAGGTGAAAAATGGGATATATTTGGAAATTATGGATGATATTTATGGAGAACGGTATGATAAGTTATTGGAGGATCTGATTCGTGAAATAGTGAATGAGGAGTTGAATGGGGTGAATGAGGAAGCGGATGAGATGGATGAAGTGACTGAGGAAGTGAATGTGGGCTGGAGAGAGAGAAGGAGGATCTCCAGAAACAGGAGCTCACACCTGAAGAGAAAGGAGAGGAGGAAGAAGGTGAAGGAGAGTCGCTTGGTCGTGGAGCTGGGAGCTTCCTCGACCAAGAGTACTCAAATAGAGGAGCTGGTTGAGGTGGTTCCCATCTCACCGACCATGCGACAGGTAGAGGAGTGGTCTGGTCCACAGGAGGCCCCTGTTCCTCATTGTATAATTAATTAAAATTAATTATTTTTGCTTGTTTGAAAAAAAACCGTTTTGGGACAGCAATTTTTTTTGGAGATTGTTTTTTTGTGCTGTCATTTGAATTTGTTTTTGTACATATAATCGTGTACATATTTTGGAATGACATTGTACATATTTTGTAAATATTTTTTGGTACTGTCAATGTACAGGGTTGTACATAGTTGTAAATAGGTTATTGTATACAAATACAAGTACAATGGTTCGTTGAATTCGCTCATTGAACATGATATGGGTGTGTGCGGGATATAATTTTTGTATTTTCAATTTTTTATTGGTGATAAATTTTTTTTTTGAATTTCTTTTGGAAAACCAATTATTGGTGTTTTTATATATATATGGTATTGTATAAGGTTATAATTAATATCTTTCTCCAGCGGTAGGCCTAACAAGCCATCCATGGGGCTTATCCCCTTAACATTGATGTCGTTCTTAGATCGCCTATGGCCATCGGGGTTATGCGATCGAAGAACATTGGTTTCTTCTCTTCATTCGGCGAGGGAGTTCTCAGGGACGAGGAGTGGTGTTGCTGTGTTTGTACTTAGGTGCAAACCAGTAGTACCATTCTTTGCTCAGAGGCTTCTTCGGTGTAATGAAGAGAAGAACCAATTGTACTTTTGCTTTCAGGATCAGAGGCTTCACCTCAAACAAATTCAAAAACTTTTCCATTTTTCCATTTAGTTTTACAATAGAACAATTTTCATAGAGTTTAAGATTTGAAGTCTGGTGCTCGGGAGCGTTCTTCAACTTTCGCATTAGGTTTAGTTGTAATTTATTTGTAGGTTAAACAAGCACAACTGGGTCAGTAGAAATGGACCTAGTGTCTAATCGTGACAGTTGTGATTGTTTTATTAGGTTGGGGAGAGTCTGTTCTGTAGAATCTGGTCGTTAGGGGCTTTTCTAGTCAGTTCTCACATGCATTGTTGGAGTGGGCTCGCGAACGCGATATTTCAAATTTAAATGATATGGATATTGTAGCCATACTTACTTTTTAAATTGTCTCCAGACGAATCTTGATTTTGGGAATCTCTTACATATTAAATAAAAATAAAATAAATCAAACAAATTTTTCAAAAATTAAATAAATAAAATTTTTATTAAATAAATTAAATTTTCATTAATTAAATAAAATTTTTATTAAATAAATAATTTTTTTTCAAATTTAAGTTAATTTTAGGTAACTAAATAAATAATTTTTTTTAACTAAGCAAATTACATCAAGATATAAATAAATATTTTTTGTTTTTTTAAAAAAAATAAATCAATATTTCAAAGTTAGGACGGTGCATCCAATAAATAAACATTCTTCTAAATATTTTTATTTTTCAATTTTCTTTTAAAAATAAATAAATATTCTTAGGGGTGCTATCGTCAATAACTAATTTTAGGTATATATATATATTTCAGTATATCTGAAATTAAATAAATAAATTATATTTTTACATATACAATACTACAATATTTTAGGAACTTTTGTAAAAGATTCAGTAAAGATTAGCGGCGACAGCGGTTTTTTTTTGTTCCTTTACAAAGGGTGTTTTTACAAAAAGGTTTTTGTGTTTTTTTGAATTGGGGCGTTCGTTGGTTTTTTCATTTCTTTGTGTTTTACAACTTCCATCGGACGAATTTTTCCGGGCGAATTAACTCCACCTTTTTTGTTGTTGGGAATTGGTTTTAGTGTTGTTGTTTGCGAGTTCATAATTTTTCGGGTTTTACCATCAAAATGTCAAACCAACTAGACGTTGACCATCCGTTCTATGGTCTGGAACCCACCGAGCTGCAAGTCGAATGTTTGGTTCGGGGTGTGGATTTTAGAGGGGTCGATTGGGCAGAGGAACTGCGAAACCATGGAGATCATGGGTCAGTTCCAATAACAGTGTCTCATGCGAGAGATTTAATCGAAGAATCTCAAATGGTGGTGCAGGCAGCACAACTTATTTTAAATCAGGTACGACGACTTCGGCCATCAATTAATCAGACCTTCTTAGATGGTTTGGCGAATCGAGTGTTACATTACACGGGTAGGATGAATAGGTTGGGTCCTCGCTATGACTTGCAAGAAGCCCGTACCTACGCTATCTCGCAATTGTCACGCGCCTGGGATATAATAGGATCACTGTCAACACGGCCAGTTATGCAGAATAAACCAGGAGTGTCATCTGCTCCATCTGCTTCACCTGCTTTTCAACCAGAAGAGAGATCCACACCGATCCCAGTACGGCCAATATCAGAAACAATACATAGTCTGAATCGTCCAAACCAGCAACAACAGAGACGGTCAGATCAGTTACCACCGGCTTATTTTCAGCAATCGGGTCTGAGATCAGAGGACTTTGCAATACCACAATTGGGTCCATCACTCCAATCTGAACACACACATAACAATCCAGCATTGGTACAACCACCACCATTATATCCACAAGCTCCACTTACAGCACCACCACCGTACAACCAACCTCCTCAGGTATGGCGTGACGCGGCTCCAGCGTTAGCACCAGTGGAGTACCGAGGGGCTCGTGGGAACAATTTGAGTCGTTATGACTCAAATTGGGTTCCAACCTTCACAGGAGATGGTCACTCTCCTGATGTTCATGAGTTCGTTCACAGAGTTGAGGCGGCTGCCAGGAGGGACCGCGTGAATTGGGACGACCTTAGGTCTATCGTTCCACGGTATCTCAAGGGGGCTGCCGACAGATACTATTTGAATTTAACTCATGAATATGAGGTGGTGACCTATCCAGTGCTAAGGGAGGGACTCCTACAAACCTTCGGTACGCTCACTGATGATAAGGCGATCTTGCGCGTTCTTCTGAACCGCAAACAAAAGTCAAAGGAGAGCGTATACGAATATCTAGTGGAGATTGGTTCGTTAAACCGTCGCTTAGCACGTCCATTTGCTGACCGTGAAATGCTAGAGATTGCTCGGGAGGGATTGAGTGTGGAGCTCAAAAATGCTACACTTGCAGCAACAATACATTCTATTGATGAACTTCGGACTCTATGTCAGAAGTTTGAACGTTTGTGGTCCACACCAGTTCCAACCAGAACATCAAATTTAAGAATTAGCGAGGTACAACAAATGGATGATTATGAGGTGGATGCTGAACCAGAACAACATGGATATATTGATGCGGTGGATTCAACACAGAGACGGATATTGCAGCGACCTAGCATAACATTTGACAACAGTCAACCTGGTCCATCAATGTCTAGACAACCAATAGTGTGCTTCAGATGTGGAGTAAATGGTCATCGAGCTCCTGATTGCTCTAAGAATCGGATAAAATTGCACTGCTGGAAATGTAACAAACCGGACGTTATTTACGCAAATTGTTCATATTGTCACCCGTCGGTAAACTACCGTCCGAGAGTACATGCTTCGGGGATGGTACCCTCGGTTCAACATCCAATGAGCCCGAAGAAAACGACGAGAGATGTAGCAACGCAGGACGATCGATCACCACTCGGGAAACCAGAATAAAATCACCCAGTACATTTAATTTCCCATCATTACATCGAACGTATTTTAGACGTCTGGAACGTAACATCAGATATTGGAGGATGAGGAAATTATTTCGCAAAGCTTGTGTTTCATCTATCCTTTCAGAAACAAAGGATCCTCGGCCGCGATTGACAATTAAGATTTTGGACAAACATATTTCAGGACTATTGGATAGTGGAGCGTCAATCACAATACTTGGAAGAAATTCCTTGGAATTATTGGAAGCAGCAGGTACAACCTACCGTAAATACACTTCGTGTATTCGTACGGCGGATGGTACTGCAAATAAAATTTTGGGTTACATAGAAATTCCAATAACTGTGAATGGCTCCACTAAACCAATGCGGTTCCATATAGTTCCTGGGTTACGAGAAGAGCTCTACCTGGGCATGGATTTCTGGGAGAAATTTGGTATTGTTCCTTCTTTTGTTAGTGAACTGACTCGTACAGAGCTACAAACCTTAAATATACATAACCTCACCACTGACCAGCAACGAGAACTGGATATGATCAAGGATTCTTTCCCGTCATTTGAAGTGTCTGGACTCGGAAAGACTTCTTTGGTTGAACATGTCATCGATGTTGGTGATAATGCACCTGTTAAACAGAGGCATTATCCTACATCGCCGGCTGTTCAACTAAAGGTTTATGCCGAACTCGACCGAATGCTTCAAATGGGCGTGATCGAAGAGAGTAACAGTTCTTGGTGCTCGCCAGTGGTTTTGGTACAAAAAGAATCTGGTAAAAACAGATTATGTATTGATAGCCGTCGTGTCAATTCACTAACTAAAAAGGACGCTTACCCACTTCCCTTGATTGATGGCTTACTAGGTCGTCTAAATAGCACAAAGTACATTTCAAGTATTGATCTCAAAGATGCTTTCTGGCAGATTCCTCTGGCAGAAGCATCTAGAGACAAGACAGCCTTCACAGTGCCTGGTCGTCCATTGTATCAATTCCGGGTTATGCCCTTTGGATTGGGCAATGCTCCCCAGACAATGTGTCGGCTGATGCACAAACTGATACCACATCAATATCACGAAAATGTCTTTGTTTATTTAGATGATCTATTGGTAGTCTCTTCCACGTTCCAGGAACATATGGAATTGCTGTCCAAAGTCTCTTCATTGTTAAGAGCGGCTGGGTTAACCATAAACCTCAAGAAAAGTAAATTTGTTCTGAGAGAGGTGAAATACTTGGGATTTTTGGTTGGTGAAGATGGTCTTCGAACAGACCCTGACAAGGTAAGAGCTGTAGCAGAGTATCCAGCTCCATCTACAGTAAAACAAATACGTAGACTATTGGGAATGGCTGGTTGGTACCAACGTTTCATACCAAATTATGCAAGCGTGGTATCACCAATTACAGATTTATTGAAGAAGAGTTCGGGGAAACTGAAATGGACATTAGAAGCGCAAGCTGCTTTCGAAAATTTAAAACGATTGCTGACTACAGCACCGGTATTAATTAACCCTGATTATAATAAAGAGTTCTTTATTAGATGCGATGCGAGTCTGACAGGGATAGGTAGTGTGTTGTATCAGGTTGATACTGACGGACAAGAGTGTCCGATAGCCTTCATGTCGAAGAAACTGAATAAAGCTCAGAGAAATTATTCGGTTTCTGAGTTGGAATGTCTTGCGGCAATTCTGAGTGTGAAGAAATTCAGGGGCTATGTTGAAGGTCACCGATTTACAATTGTGACTGATCACTCAAGTCTGAAGTGGCTTATGTCACAGAAAGACTTGAGTGGCCGTCTGGCTAGGTGGAGCCTAAAACTCCAACATATGGATTTTACAATTGTCCACCAAAAAGGTACCCAAAATATAGTCCCTGATGCTCTATCTCGTCTTTATGACGATACACACGAAGAATTGACGGAAGCATTAGTACATCACATTAACGACATTAAAATCGACAATGAAGGTTATCGGCACAACGAATATACGGATATGATAGCTAAAGTTCAATCATCACCCAAGGACTTTCCATCAGTCAGAGTCGTGGATGATAAGCTATACATTCGTATTGAGCCAAGACCTGATGCAATACCTAACGATGTTCCTGTGTGGAAACTCTGGGTACCAAAACCGATGACTTCAAACATGATTCAGAAACATCATGATGATAGTACTGCTGCTCATGGAGGTGTTAAAAAGACTTTAGAATTACTTCGACGTCTTTATTATTGGCCGGGCATGGCGTCACAGGTACACAACTATGTTGTGTCCTGCGACACATGTAAACAAACAAAAGCCACGAATCAGATATTGCGTCCTCCGATGCAATATCAATTCGAAACAGCACGTCCATGGCAGAGAGTCTATATAGATTTTTTGGGACCGTACCCTCGTTCTACACTTGGGAATACGGTATTACTGATAGTTCTGGATCATGCTACGAAGTTTGTACTACTGAAACCACTTAGAAACGCAACTTCACCGAAGGTGAATGCTTTTCTAAGGAATGAAGTGTTTCTTACATATGGGGTGCCAGAGTTTCTACACAGTGACAATGGCAAACAGTTCACTAGTAGGAACTTTCAAAGTCTTTTGTCAGATTTCGGCATTAAACACATTAGGACCGGTGTCTATAGTCCTCAAAGTAACGCGTCAGAGCGGGTCACTAGGTCAGTTTTAGCAGCAATTCGAGCGTTCATAAAAGGTCAACACACCAAGTGGGATTCACAAATTGGTGAAATCGCATATGCACTGCGGGCTGCAGTACATTCTGCTACCAAGTACTCACCGTACTATCTATTATTTGGTCAACATCCAATATCGGATGGGAATACTTACCATTTGTTGAGATCACTACACAAGCTTGGTGAAGATGCTGGTGAGGAAATAGAACGCTCTGATCATTTGACTCTGCTCAGGAACCGGGTTCAACAAAATTTAAAAGCAGCTTTCAAAAAATCGCAACATCAGTATAACCTGCGATCTAAACTACGGACTTTTCAACCACAACAACGTGTGTATGTACGGCAACATCATTTGAGTGACGCTACAAAAAAGTTCTCGGCAAAATTGGCTCCAAAGTTCTTACCTGCAATGATTAAGACTAAGATTGGAAATGTACTCTACGAGTGCACAGATATGAGCGGTAAGAATCTTGGAGTCCATCACGCGAAAGACATCAGGGAATGATGTCTTTTCGTTAGGTAGGGTTGTTCCTCTGGCTGATTGTCGTCTCTGGGGTTCACATCTTCAGGTCATACTTACTGGTTGTATCGGGGTGTCCATGGTGCTGACGTTCGGATGGATGGTCGGTCTCAATACTCAGTGAAGTTCTTAAGGACTTCATGAGTGTTGGAACCGGTCATCGGTCTTGACGCCAGTGACTGTGGGTATCTCGATCCTAGATACAGTTTAATAAGTGGAAGTAGTTCGGTGGTTTTCTGTCATGGAGGGGATGGCGACGTTTTTGTGATTTCAAGAGTAGAAATCTTGATTTTTACCTTGAATTCATGGTGTAACGATCGCAATAATCGCAAAACAATAATAAAACCAAATTCCTCTTTGTTTTCAATTCAATAGAAATGTATTTCATTAGTTTCCGTTCATTTTTACATTAATAATAATTTTAAAATTTTCTAAAACTAACTGCTAGTTGAATTTTGAATATACTATAAAAAGCAAACGAACGTACTCAATTTTATTTCCAATTCTAACGAACAGATGTCGTTGTCGTTATTAATCTTTGCTGAATTTTCATTATTACCCGATTTGTTTTGACATCATAAGATGCAAAAAAAGGAAAAATCACATTTTTCCAATTGGATATATTTTAATATTCCATTCCATATTTGTTTCTCGAACAACAATGTTTTGCTAAGTTCGACTTTGTAAGAAACAACAATAAAAATTTTGTGATAGAATTAAAAGATTTGATTGAATCCGGGAGTTGTAATTAAAATAAAAATAAATTAAGTTTTTCTTGTAAAATAACTTATTGTTTCAAAATAAATATTACAATCCGGTTTGCTGAGATAAAAGAACCGAACTGGGGAATAGTGAAATTGTTTGTCTGGCGGTCCGCCATTAGATCGTTTTACATGAAATTGTAAAGGGTGTGATGATTTATTCTCTTGTGTAATGGTGAAGCTATCAAGTGAAGGTCACCGAGAATGTGCCAATAGTGATTAAAACAATTTAAATAAACTGTTATATGCAAGATATATACATGTCAGAAGACAAGAATTTATCTTGTCTAATTATTATGTGCTGTATAAATTTAGCTGTCATATCTGCAACAAATACGCAGTGCAACTATAACGCGTCCCACAGAAATCTTGAGGTGATCCATTTCTAACTTTGTTCTTTCTATTTCAAATACAGAGGTTCAACGTCGGTCGAAACATCACGATTAATAACCGAATGTTTTGGTGGGTTCACAAAGACAGCGCTATCAGGCCTATTGGTATATATATATATATATATATGAATGAAACCAAAAATTACAAGGAATAGTCGAGAAATATAATCATAACTCTATATTACCGTCACCAGTTCACCGAAGGATCCATCAACATCAAGACAACAATTAACCAGGTTCTTTTTATTATATAATTATTACTATGATTAGAGATGTTAGCTTTGCGATTATTATTTTTTTTTAAATGTTAGGGTAAAGTTTTAACTTAGAAAGAGATTCTCAAAATATGTTTTCGGAAGTGGGGACAATTACGTGTTCCGGCATTTTTTTTTTCCTTTTTTTATCATTGTTTAATGTAGGTTTAATTCTATTGGGGTGTTAGAAAAGTCCAAGAGGATTCACAGTTTGAATCCCAAATGGTTCGCAGGGTGAACCAGAATATGACCAAGTTGAATATATTCTTCCATAAATGCCTTATAGTCTGCCTTATATTCCTCAGATCGCGTAAATTTTTTTTCAATGGCTTTCATCCTGGTATATGCATTACCTAATGAATCTCCTAGTTCTGGTATCGGTGTTTTAAACGGTAGCCTTACCTTAAATCTGCCATTCGCTAGCCGAATGGTAGTGCTTTTATAGAGTACTTCGCAGGGATCGTTAATGACTGGTGTTGCTGAATTCTCGCATGGTTCTTCGACCCTCCAAAATTTAGTTAGTAGTTCCAGAACATCTTCTTGTTCAGCTTGCGACTCCCTTGTTGTAGGGTAACTTTGAAGGTTGTCATTATTATTGAAGTTACCTAATTGTCCCGCTATTAACCATCCAAGTGTTGACAAATGCAAAACAGGCATATTTGCAATTTTCAATTTTTTATCCGATAATATCTCCATAAAGTATTCTGCACCGATTAATAGATCCACGCTATCAGGTCGATTGAAATTTGGATCTGCTAATTCCAGTTGCCAAATTGGATTATCTGCAGGAATTGGTATCATAGTTGCCGGAAGAGTTGACGATATTTTTTCAATTATTAGTGCGTTAATAGTTTTAGTGTAGCGTGGGGTTACACGTGATTGTATTGTTAGTGTTGTTTTTCCTCTCGTTTTGCCAGCTGGATGTGAAGCTAGGCCATATATGGAAATATGTGCATATTGTCGCTTTAGACCTATTCGTTGAATGCATGCTTCTGATATAAAGGTAGATTGCGATCCTGAATCTAGTAATGTTCTTACTGGCATTAGTTGTCCGCTACTCGATTGAACATATATCAATGCGGTGGGTAATAACGTGTTGAGAGTTGGTTGATTATGCAAGGAAGTAACATGTGCATTAACCGTTGATTGCTGTGACGTTGATTGTAGAGTTTCTTTGGTTGGTGATTGATGATATGGAACTGTTGATGGTAGTGATTCTTTGAATGTTGATTGATGGTATGGAACTGTTGATTGATGATATAGAACTGTTGATGGTAGTGATTCCTTGCATGTTGATTGATGGTATGGAACTGTTGATGGTAGTGATTCCTTGCATGTTGATTGATGGTATGGAACTGTTGATGGTAGTGATTCTTTGAATGTTGATTGATGGTATGGAACTGTTGATTGATGATATGGAACTGTTGATGGTAGTGATTCCTTGAATGTTGATTGATGGTATGGAACTGTTGATGTTGCAGCCAATTGTGTATGGAAAGTTTTAAGGTTTTCCTGATCATCGGTTATTGCATGTAAACTCGTTGGTAGACATTCTCTATGTAACAATGAATGATGATGCTGTTGACAAATTAAACATCTGGCTCGAGAATAACATTGCTTTTGTATGTGTCCTAAACGCAAACAGTTAGAACAACAGTTAGAGCTATCTATTAATTTTATTCTGTTTTCAGTGTTCATCGATTTAAATACTGGGCATTTATACAGAAAATGATCTTGTTTACACGCTATACAGTTGAACTTAGTGGTTTGAGTAGTATGATATGTTTTAATATATTTTGGACCAGTTACTCTTGTTACCGCCGTCATGCAGGATTCTAAAGCATCACACCTAGTATTTAAAAATTTCAACAATTTTTCAAACGTGGGAAACGCTTCATCTACAGACTCATTTGCCCAAAGTTGTTTTGTTTCTGCATCTAATTTGCTCACTAAAAGGTGTACTAACCAGATGTCTCGTGATTCCGCTGCAGTCCCTAATGCTCGTAACCCCCGAATTACTTCATCTGCCGTATCACAAAGTTTCCTTAGGTCCCTATGATTGACTTGATTGCAATTTCTTTGATCTAAGAACAATTGTATCAGCGAACATACTACCGATTTCGGCTTATTATATCTAGCTACCAATTTAGACCAAGCTTCCTCATAATTCTGGTCGGTAACCTTTATATGACGAATAAGAGTTGCTGCTTCACCTTTCAGTAACCCGTTTAATAATTGTAATTTGTGTACTGGACTTATATTGTTGTTGTCGTGAACTGAAGTTACATATAAGTCGTGGAAAGAGGGCCATTGTTTATAATCTCCTGTAAATGGTTCGATGTTGATTTTCGGCAACCGCACGCTGTTGGTTTGACTCATGCCCTGTAGAATACTTTGCTGCTGCCCCATGAATTGTCCAAACGTTGCATTTAAGTCAATTTCTTCCTTCTGTCCTGCTGACCTTGATCTTATTGCAGCCTTCAATGTTGCACTTGTCGTCAAGTACAGTTCATCCACCTGCTCAACGATCGACTTATACGTTTCCACCCCTAGTAATTCTAGCTCATACGTATTAAAATCCTTGTATCGTAATTCAAGCTGTTCTAAACGCGTTTCAATTGCATCCAATGTGATCTCATTTGTAATTTCCTCACTGTAACTTTTCAAGGTCTTAATTTGGTTAACGGCACGATCTCGCGCACGCATGGTTCTATCCATTTTGCACAAGTTTTATAACTTCACTATCACTGAGAATGATACTAAATTATTTAAATTTAATTGTCCACCTTGTAAGAACCGATAATTTATGAATTTACGAACTTTAGGGATTCACTACCTCCTTTACCAATTTCTTATTTTGTATACAGTTTTAAGTAACAGTTATATAGTAACAGTTTATACAGTATAAGTAACCAAATTTTCACTATTAAATTTTCAGAAATTTTACAACAATTACCATATTTTTAATCTTTCGAATTAGGTACGAATATATTTATTAAATTTAGCGAGAAAATAATTAAAATGGTTACTTATCTGAATTTCCTTTGATACGTTTTACACGTGCTCCTTGTTTGCTTCAATAGCTTGATTCCCGGGTTTCGGCACCAAAATGTTTGTTCGAATGAATGTTAAAAATTATTTTAATTGAAAATTTTTTTACTTCAACAACATTTTTTAATTTCAACAGTTAATTATTAATTTCTACAATATAATTTTATTTTTTTTTTTGTTATAATCTTAGTTTAATTTTCCTTGGCTTTAACTAGTAAAGGTTTTAATTATAATGAATGCAAGAAAAAATTATGTTTTTTGTTAACTAGTTAAGCTACTTTTTTTTTGTTATTAATCCAACCACATTGCCATCTACATTGTTATTTTTGTTTAGTTTTCTGACCTCTATGTTACAGTAGATCAATTTAATTTAATTTTTTTTATGTTAGCTTTTAGGTTGACCAACACACTGATAATCGCCGATGATAGATTCGGCGAACGGGATGAGCCGAGCGAGTACGACATTAGCTAGTATTTTATATGCAGTGTTCAACAGTGCGATGCCACGATAATTTTCACACTTTAGGCGGTCACCTTTTTTATGAAGCGGAACAATGAGAGCTGTTTTCCATTCAGCAGGTAGTTCTTCTTGGTCCCAGATTGCAAGAATCAGATCATATATACGTGAGACCAGAGCTGCTCCTCCATTCTTAAATAGTTCTGCAGGGATTCCATCGATACCTGGTGATTTGCCATTTTTTAATTTTTTGATGGCAGCTTCCACTTCTTCTATTGTTGGGTAAGGGACAAAAATCTCCTCACTTGACGGAGCAATTGCTCGAATAGGATGAACTTCGTCCTATTTAGTAGGTCTTGAAAGTGGGATTGCCATACTTCCAGCACATCACGTTCACTTGTTGTAAGCTCGTTGTTTCCATTTTTGATGGCTGTAGATCTTGGGTGGAAATCTTTGGTCAGATTCCGCGCATTGGCAAAACACTCTTTCGAATTTCCATTAGCCGCATGTTGGTTGATGTTTTCGATACAGCTCTTCATGTGTTCGCGTTTCTTTTTCCGTAGGAGTTTTGCTGAGGCTTTCCTGGCGCATAGATAATCAGTTTGGGATCTTCGGATGTTTCTTGTTAACCATTTTTCTCGCAGTTTTTGTTTAGGGTTCTTGTTTAGGTTAGCTTTTGTTTTACTTTCCACACCCCGGCATTCCAAAACTAAATCAACGAACACGTTTTGACATACGATCGCTAGAGAATTTTGATTTGATTTCAAAACCATATGGCCGAAACATTAGGACATCAGAAACCATTTATTTGGACGTCGATTCGTCTTAATATTTAACTAAATATGCTGTTTTTAACTTTGCTGAGGGAATACTTAGATCGCTGTGAACCACTCTTCAAAACCATGGATAGATCAAGTATGTTTTGACGCTATTCAATACAAAAGAAATTGCTATCTGATGCACCTACAAGGACGCGTCAAAGGTATCTACGATAGAACATCCGAGATTATGGTGAAACATGGTGGAACATGGTGGAACGCTATCTTGAAAAAAATGTTGAACTTAAGGACTGAAATCATGTCAAAGGACTGATATTCAGTTATACTGCAAGGTTCAAACTACAGGGATTCATTTTCTTTTGCGTATAAGATCTTTTAATACATTTTGCTAGCCAAAATCAATCCTTTCGCTGAAAAACTGGCTTGAGAATATCATTGTGGTTTTTGACAAGACTGAGGGACTAATGCACACCGATTTTCTCGATAAGATTGATTTTGGAAAAGTATCGAGAGTTTGAAGTAGCTGTGCACCAAATGTTCGTTGATCTCCATATGACTGTCTCAAACGAGATACTTTATAGTCTGCTCTAGTATTAATGAGAATCATAGGTAACCTACTATCACTATGCAGAACTCTGAATGCTGTATCCAAGTATAGAAACAAAATATCAAATCGAATTTACTACTCAATTTAACCACTCCTTGGATCGCCGTTTGTGTCAACTAACACCAATCTCAAGTTATACAAGACATTGATTAGACCGGTGGTGATGTATGAGTCACAAATGCGGATCCTTACATAAAGTGACAAATAAAATTTGTCTATATTTGAGCATAAGATCCTACGTTAATAGTCCACTAAAGACAAACGATGGAGAGTACAGAACTCAATTCAACTTTGAAATCTTCTCAAGGGTCCTTATATAATAGGTTGTATCAGTTCCAATAGGATTGTTTGGTTAGGGAATGTTCCACGAGTTTGTTCACTGTCTAAAAAGATAAAAAAAATGTTATTACCCCAGGTAATATACGACCAGGAGGTACACCACCACTACAATAGGATACGTACGTAATGAACAACCTTACGAATATCGGTTGCCACGCAAATTATTCCGCTGTTGAAAATGTTAGTGGTGAATTTTCAAAGCTGGCTAGCTACTTATTTCTTGCATTACTTGTTAAATTGTTCGTCGTAACAATATGTTATGTTTGGCTTCTCTAAATATAATAAGTTTGTGGCCACCTATTGAGTTTACGTAGTTCCACAACGAATCCTGGTCATAAACCAATTTGAGCCCTGACAAATTTCTGCTCGGGACGTATTACAATCTGTTTCACCAATGACCACAGCATATAGAAAGATACCTTTTAAGACGAAACTCATACAAGAACATGCGCGGTAAGGTATTGAGGTGTGTAGCCCGCTGTTTTCACATTGCATAATTGAAAGTCTATTTCATACAGATTTACATCTCACAAACTGTATGCTATTAAATTGAAAAATTTTCACTGTCTATATCTCAGCAAACCTTACCCAATTGAATAACTAAAAATTGTACCTGAATAATAATTGAAATTACTGAATTGTACCTATTATATTGTCTTAGAATAACATTTCTAATCAACAACTATGGCAATTTCATTTTGGATGTGCAAACGTGGAGATTTTAAATATTTGATTTGTTTATTGTTTACATTATTAAAATTCGACCCCCATTTTTTGTTAACTTTATATTTTTTGGTAAAACAAATACAAGTATTCACAAAAATCCAATCAAAATCAAATTATTAGAATCGCGTAATAACTACAACCAATAGAAAAACGGGGTTTAAACTAATTAAAGACACCAAAATATATACAATAAAAACTTGGGTGTACCACGTTATTGATGATCAATAATCGTAATGAGTAATATAGTATTGCAGAACCACTTTTAAGTTTGAAACAATAAAGTTTATTAGTTGTAAACAAAAAGATAATCTTACCATTTTTCGTAAAATAGTTTAAGAAAAAAATATTTACAAGTGTTTTAAGTTTAACTTGAATAACATTATCTAGTTCTTGCAAATTGTTTGAAGCAATGTTTGCTGTCAATTTTAAAACTTTTTCAAGTATCTGGAGCTTTAGAAAAGATTATCGATGCAAACTCATCGAATATTTTCTAGTGTTTCACAATTTGACAGGGTAGAATAAAGAAACTGTATAAATTATTAAACCATATGTTTTACTGTGTGTTCTGGTATATGATAAATTTCGTCTTTATACTTCACTAGAATTGTGTGAAGTAATGTATTATGCAGTCTATCAAAAAAAAATAAATAAATGACGTAAAGTTATGTTGTAAAGTCTTTATATCGCCAGACTATGGACGCATAACAGAATAAATGTTTAATCGTAAACGTCAATAGTAAATGTCAATCACATCTACATTGATCAAAAATGTTACTTGAGGTTAAATCTTATCTTAGGTTAAATCTTATCCATAGCTGTTTATGTTAGCTAAAGAAACATTTAACCAGTATTTCAATGGTCTAAATTGGGAATATTTGTTCTATAAATCAGCGTCGAAATAAAGGGTGGTATACATACACTTAAAATAGCACTTTTTTCATCAATAACTAAAAAACTGTGTATCGCAGAATTCTAAAAAATGTTGCAATGTTTCTTAAATTAAGTGTTCTTCCAAATGACACCCCACTCGTTTGGTTCCAAAAAAGTTTTTTTTTACCCTCCCCACACCCATCCCTCAAACACACAGAAATATAATTATTTGAGAGTTCGATATAATTTTCGCTCAAAATATAGCAAACTTCCTGTCTCTATGAATTTTTTTATTTTTTTCTGTCTATCAGTGTCGAAACGTAGGGGGAGGAACGGTCTGAGAATTTACACATCTTTTAGAATAACTCAAAAACTGTCTACCGCAAAATTCTAAAAACAATTGCAATTTTTGGAAATTTTATGCTCTTTCAAATGATACCCCACTCGCTTGGGTCAAAAAAAGTTTTTTTTACCTTCCTTACACCCTTCCCCTAAACACACAGAAATATAATTATTTGAGAATCCGCTATAATTTTCGTTCAAAATATAGCAAATTTCCTGTCTCAATGAATTTTTTCAAATTTTTTTTCAATCAGTGTCGAAACGTAGGGGGGGGGAGGGGGGAACGGTCTGGAATTTGCACATTTTTTAGAATAACTCAAAAACGGTGTACTGGAAAATTCTAAAAAAAATTTCAATGATTTGGAAATTTTCTTCTCTTTTAAATGATACCCCACTCGCTTGGATCAAAAAAAGTTTTTTTTTTACCCTCCTTACACCCTTCCCCTAAACACACAGAAATATAATTATTTGAGAGTTCGCTATAATTTTCGTTCAAAATATAGCGAATTTCCTGTCTCTATGAATTTTTTCAATTTTTTCTGTCAATCAGTGTCGAAACGTAGGGGGGGGGGGGGGTAACGGTCTGGAATTTGCACATTTTTTAGAATAACTTAAAAACTGTGTACCGGAAAATTCCAAAAAAAATTTCAATGTTTTGGAAATTCGGTGTTCTTTCAAATGATACCCCACTCGCTTAGGTCAAAAAAAGTTTTTTTTTACCATCCTTACACCCTTCCCCTAAACACACAGAAATATAATTATTTGAGAGTTCGCTATAATTTTCGTTCAAAATATAGCAAATTTCCTGTCTCCATGAACTTTTTAATTTTTTCTGTCAATCAGTGTCGAAACGTAGGGAAACGTAGGGGGGGGGGAACGGCCCTGGAATTTGTACATTTTTTAGAATAACTCAAAAACTGTGTACCACAAAATTCTAAAAATAATTGCAAAGTTTCTGAAATTTGGTCTTCTTTCAAATGACACCCCACTCGCTTGGGTCAAAAAGTTTTTTTCACCCTTCCCCCCCCCCAATCCTTTAAAAACACAAAAATATAATTATTTGAGAGTTCGCTATATTTTTCGTTCAGAGTTTATCAAACTTCCTATCTCTGTGAATTTTTTTAAATTTTTCTGTTAATTAGGCTCGAAATGCAAGGAGGGGGACCAACTTTTTGTGTCCCTTTATTGATAATAATTCAAAAACTATGCATTGCAAAATTCTAAAAAAAATGACAATATTTCTAAAATCAAGTGCTCTTTCAAATGACACCCCACATGACCTGGTTTTAAATGATGTTTTTACCCCTTAACATTCCCACCCCTTTAATAAATATAGTTATGAGTGTCTGCCACTTTTCTATATTTTTCATTAAAATCTACTCAATTTTCTATCGTTCCAAATATTTTTCAAGATTTTCGATGAAGTAGGGTCGGAGTTAATCGGGGCAATAAAACATCCCGAAAACGTCATTTTTCAAAATTATACAAAAAATGGTGAGGTGTAAAATTCCAAAATATATTTTTAAATAATGCTGAAATGAAGCCCTTTCATATGATACCCTACTCGTCTCGCTAAAAAAAATGTATGTTTTCAAAGGCTTTACATCGTACCTCCTTAAAACAAACGAACACAACTTTATTTATTTTTTAACCCGCCATCTTGTGTGGATAGGTTAGTTTTATAAGCACCTCAAATTTTAAGTTCATCGGATTAATGGTTCACGAGATAATCGAAATAATGTGAAAAACACGTTGTACTCTCACCAATAGTGTTCCGTATAAAAAACGGAACCCTAAAAATCTTACATAACCTAAATTTTATTTTTTCTTTTGTTTTGGATCATTCCCTTATTCAAATATCCATCTTTTGTCAAAGTGTCTTCAACACTGATTATTGAACGACGTCTGTATGCTCCCAACCAATTTTAAAAAATAGTGTGAAAAATCAGCTGTTGTATGGGGGACTCCTCGCCACTTTGATCAATGTGTCCCAAAAGTTGTTGATTCTCTTCTCACACTAATTGAAACCTTTTTCATAAGTTTCATCATAATCACTTTAATGTTGTAAGCTGGAGTTTGGGTTTGCAATACTGGTTAGCCGGTAAATCACCTAAAACGCATTATCAAAAAACCGCTAAATTTCTAAGTTTTTCTATTTAATATGCCCTTCTTTGATTAAGCTGAATTTTTTATATGTGATCAAGGTAGGCTTCCTGATCATATTCAGTTGAGAATGTACATGACAGTCGTTATCCGTTCTCATATATCACTCTCGACACAATCCGAGCTACCCATACCCTATATTTCCCCAGAATTGAACTTAATCATCTAAAACCAAAAATTTCAAACAATTGATGAAGTTAAAATCAAAATATACTACTCGCCTACTTTGATTGAAATTTTTACAATTTTTATCCAAAAATATTATTTTATTCTATGCAACATCGTATGCAACACAGCATAAATTCTGCTGAAAATCGTCCTTTTATCTTCTTTATTAGAACCAGGAAAAACATTCAATGAATTTGTTTCTTTAGCTTTTTGAATCCTAGATCCAAAACAAAATTGTAAAAGAGATTCCAGATAAATAGTTATTTTGCTTTCTTTATGGCGATTTTTGAGGTTTAAATGATTAAAAACAAGAGAAAGGATGACGACCGCCATATACATCCCTAACTAAATATCCTCAGGAAGCCCACCTTAATTACATATAAAAAAATTTAAGCTTAATCAAAGAAGGGAATATTAAAGTGAAAAATTATCAAAAGATCTTTTAAAGAAACAAACCATCGGAAAACAAAGAAGATTTTACAGTATTATTTGCCATACCATCTTATGTTGTTCATGTTCAGCATGATGAAATATGATCCATAATAGCAAAAATTAGAAAAGTTGTGCTGTTTTGCAAATTATCAATAAAGAAAGACAACCTAGAAAAACATGGTAAGGTTGCGAAAAAACGACTTTCCTTGATTCTAAATTCAAAATCGAGCAGCCTTTTTGCAATACTAGAAAGATTTTGTAAAGCTAAAAGTGTAATTTTGTACGCATGGAGGGATCAGTTTTTATTAATTTGTTAATTTTTTTCTATTTTTTGACCCACGGGTGTGACAACCCCGCGTACTCCAGTCCCTGCTATTGGCATATGAGTTAACGTGAGATATCACATACCACTGGCAATAGCAGTGAGATATCACTAGCCAAGGTGATATCTTAGGGGTGCTGGCGGATGAACTGTATTCAGTCAACGGTAGCACTCTCAATCTTAGCTTATGAATATTCCTTGATGCTGGAACGCTGTAGCTTGCTCGAAGAAACGAGCCTTCATATAACTATATATCTGAGCTTTAATCATTGAAAAATATACTGCGTCCCATAATCAAGGATTATGCCATTAGCTGGACTATTGGCAAACCAATTTTAGTTTTGTTCCTGCAAATTTTTAAAACAAATTTGCTTTTTATCTCTTCTTTTATTTTTATTTGCCCTATCCTATCACGAAAAATTGGCCTATGTCATATTTTGTCAGTGATAGGATTTCTTGTTTAGTTATCCATTCCATTATTTAACAAAAAAATATTAAAAAAACAAAAAAAGAACAGATTTGCGTCCATTAACATCCTTAGAACGCATGTTGTTGTGTGACATTGGTCTTAAAAGGTTTTTATGTGTTGTTGTGACTCATATTGTAATGCCTACTACACATCACATTTTATTAAAAAAAAAAAAAAAAAATTACGATTAAGTTTATTCGCTATTGAATCGGATTTAAACTTTTCAGATAGTGCAATGGTTTAACTTATAGTCTTAAGCCCTTGCCCTTTAGAATTTTGAAAAAAAATTCTATTTTTGATTTTGTAATAATATTTGCAATATTTTTAAAGTTTTGGAAAAAATTTGGAATTTTTAAGAATTTTTGGAATATTATTGGAATTTAGAAAAAGTTTAAATATTTGATTTCATTCTAATTTTTGGAATATTTTTGGAATTTTGAAAAAAGTTTTAATTTTTGATTTTGTTATACTTTTTACAATATTTTTAGAATTTTTGAAAAAAATTTTAATCTTTGTTTTTTGTAATAATTTTTGTAATATTTTTAGAATTTTGAAAAAAGTTTGATTTTATTTAATTTTACAATATTTTTGGAACTTTGAAAGAAATATGAATTTGTGATTTTGTAATATTTTCTCGAAACGCTAAATGGAGAGGTGTTTGAGTAGTTTGCTGAGTGTATCATCTTTTCACTAAATTATGTTAATTTATGATCTGCTATAATTTTTCGGCAACGTTTTAATGTTTCGTGTTAGTTTTGTAATAAATTTCTAAGCAGATAAAAAATACTTGTTATTTAACAAAGAGTTATGTTTGATATGCATCGCTGCCCAAAACAAAAACTATGTCCTCATAAAAGTTTTTTGCCGAAAACTATATCAAAATCATTAAACCAGACCGAAGTCTTGATATCTCAGAGCTTGAGATTCAACCGCTCCATATTTTTTATTTTTATACTGACTTTAAATAAAAGTTTAATATTATAAATATTTTGATAGTTTAATTTTAGTTTACTTTAGTTTACTTTAAATAGTTTACTTTAAATTTAGATGTAATTCTGATTTTACGTTATTTTAAATTTTAAATTATTTTAAATATATAATTATTTGTTAAAAATTTTCTTTTCTTCAACCTAAGAATGAAAATAATCAAAATGACGATAAACAGCAAGATGAAAATATTTCTAATTAAAATCAAGCATACTAGGCAAAAGAAAAAGATGATACTTTTGAAAGTCAACACCAATCGGAAAAGGCTAGAACGTCTCGTGATGCTGCGTTATTGCATATTTGGAATGATAAACAACTGAATTATTTTAAAACTAAATAGCAGTAGATTAATTAATCTTGTAAGCAACAATATTGTGGGATAAGATGCCAGTGGTGTTCAAAAGTAGAATCGTAAAATTTAGAAAGTGTTAAACCCTTACACACTTCAGTGGAATGGAAATCATGTTCTGTCAAAGCTCATGGCTAAAATAAAAACTAAGACAATTTAAAATCACCAAGAAAAAAAATTAAAGGAACACAATGCATCAGATAACTACAAAAAACTGGGGAAATAATAAAAATTAGTTAAAAAATGTAATTACCAAAACTTTCGATGTGGAATGAAAAGTATTTAAATCAAACAGTACGTAAACATTTTTAATACTATTTATTTCATAATTAAAACAATAAAACAGTCAGTGATTTTAAAAAATTAATTGATTTACAAAAAAAAATATTGTAGATTTTGGATTTTCATTGCATTCAAGATTTATAGTCCCACTTGTCTATGCAAGGCTTTTCTCTACAAAAATACGAAGAACTATATATTTCTTAAACACAGGTTGCAAAGTTCAATTACCATTTATAAGC
>CAVNZG010000040.1:0-42263 GCA_963693315.1 Diogma glabrata
TACGCTGTCATTTTCAAGGTATTTTCTATACTCCAATATAGAAATTACCTTACCTTACAATGACAGCATAGCTGTTGAAATAAAACAATAAATTCAATTAGTATCAAAAATTAGTGTTTTCATAAACTCACCATAATACTTATATATACCTATTTTAGATTTTTGTAATACTTAATAGCTTGAAACATGGTAAAATTACTCTTATAATATTATGCCTAATATATAAACTGTAATAACTATACTAATTATAATAATAATAAAAAAAATAAGTTTGATAATATAATAACTTTGTTTGTGTTATTTTTTTGTCTTTGGTAAGTTATAATTAAACTAAATTAATCAAAATTTATACGTTTTATTGTCTCTAAAAGTCATAATTGACTAATCGAGTTATTTTTCACTTTTTTGTGCCTCTTTTGTTTTATCTGAAGCGGTTTATTTTTTTTAGAAGTTTTTAATAACTTATAAATCACGCTGAACAAAAGTAATTAATTATCATTATTTTATTATAGCTGTCACACTCTTACAAACGATGATTTTGTCATCGTTTGTAAGAGTATGACAGTTATAGTAAAACTGTTTATCGTTGTATTGTTATGTAGCCCATCGTTTTACTTGAAAAAGGTGGTGAAACATATGTTCCGCCTTAGATATCTCAAAACTGTTTGATTGAATCTGGCATGCCAGCCTGATTAACAAGATCGTTGCGTACGAATTTAACACCGCAGTCGTTAAGCTGCTTCAAAATTTTCTCATAGAAAAATATATTTCGGTAGCCATCAAACGATACATTTTGGGAGCCATTTTTTCCGTGTATAAATTAATTAACACTGGTGTAACTCAAGGACCAGTGGAAACAACACTATATTTTTATGTCAACAAACTGCTGAAAACCACTAGAAACTCAATAAATAGTTTTTCAGATGATAGTATTATTCGGAGTACTACTCGTTTTATTCAGAACTTCTTGATATTGCAATTGTGCTCGTTCATTTGCATAAATTTCAGATTCTGATATTAGCAAGTCATATACTCATTCATAAAGCCAGCATACGATTTTCTAAATGTTTCATCTCTGAAAAATCGAGCTGTAAATGTCTTTCGTCGTTTTAAGTCTACCGTCTTCCCCCGAAAACAACGCCTAGGCGTTGTGTTCGAGGGTGAGCAATTTTTCGATTTTCTTAAAAAGTGATATAATTATTCGAATAGAACGCCGTTTCAAATAGAACGCTACCTCGAATAGAACGCCGCTTTTCGAAGTAAGCGATTTTTTAAAAAATTTAAATTTAATTAAAACTTTTGTTGTAAGTAAAAGATAAATTAGTAGTTCAGGTAATATGTATCATATAAGCAGATTTTGTATGTGTTGTACATTGCCATTTTATTCTGTATTCAATTTTAAACCGAAAAATTTATTCAATTTTAACAAAGAGTTTGTGCCGGTGTTATTAGCCACTTTCCAATCGATTGAATTGCTGAAGGAATTGATTGTAGCCAATTGGGCTAATATTCAGTAAATCATTACAAGTAGAGGTAACAGAAAAAGCAATTCTTTTGACATTTAAAAAATACATAACCCAAATCCAAAATTTAGACACAATCAAATATGTACAGATTTAATTTTTTATTATTTTTAACGTTTGACCACAAACCGCAAATAACAAAATCTGCATATGTTGAACTGATGAACCTATTTTACCTTCACTTTATTTAATTCTGTAGTAGAGTAGCTCAATTTACTATCAGTGTGAACTGAATATTACCATTGGAACATGCAAATTCCGGAATACAATTTAGTTTAAGTGCAATTCACTCGATTGTAAAGCGGCTAACGTATAGGAAGCATTCTTTTACAAATCAAACAGATCTGGACAAAATTTGACCGACACATTTTTGAGTAGGCTGAAATTATTTTTAGGGGTTTTATATCGATTTTGTTTTGTTTTTTTTAAATATAGCGGTGCTAAATTTTAAGAATTTCGTGACTTTTGACTTGAAGGCTTATTTTCAAAAATTCATAGCTTCGGTTCTATTAAAGATAGAAACTTCTAGATTAGTTTGTTTTAAAGTTAAAAAATGCTATTTCAAAAAAAAATAAAGCCATTAAAAATTATTAACAAATTACTATTTTTATTAACAAATATTATGTTAAAATCGATTTTTAGTCAGTGTTCAACAAAAATAAAGAGTTTAGTATAACCAATTCAAGGTTCAATTTTCTATAAAAAGCTTATTTTTTATTAATAAAGAAATGATTTTTACTGTTTGAAATAAATTAATTTATTGTGCACGGGACGACTAAAAATTTCATAAATTTTTGTCGTCCCGTGCTGGAAAAATTAAGTTATTTATAACAGTAAAACTCATTTCTCCATTAATTACATATACGTTTTAATAGAAAATTTTTTCGATATAACGCCCCTACGAAAAATTTCAGACAAATCAAAAATGTGTCGATCAAAAAGGTGTCCGGTTTGTAAAAGAGTGACACGTAAACATTATTCGATCATTAAACAATTGTTGTCCACTTGCACAACAGTAATATTGACATCATCTAGTTTGCAAAAAGCTACAATCTCCATACCACCTGATGTCGAATTTAAATGGAGTTTAGCCTTGTCGTTCTCGTCGATAAGATCATTTAGATTGGCTTCAATTTCTAGGATGATATCGCTTATAATACTTCTTAGCCACGTACCGAACGGTTCGAAACTGATTTTGAAGTTTTTGAAATAGTCAAAAAGAGATTTCGAGTTTTTCTCTGCCGAAAATCAATTGCTTTCATGTAAATACCAAAATACGTATGATATTATTTATCACACATGTAGTGAATGCCTTAAAAAAATTAGTTTGTATTCATAATTCAAAACATAACGCCTAGGCGTTATATTTGAATAAAACGCAGGCGTTCTATTTGTTTACAACGCCTAGGCGTTTTTTTATCGGGGGAAGACGGTAGCCATTTCAATTCATCTACATCAAGAACCATATTTTCGAATAAAAAAACGAATAGCAAATTTTCCGTTTTTGTTTTCGTGACGTATTGTTTTTCTTCATTACTTCTTCGGTTAAGAGTTTGCTGTTTGAAGCCTCTTCGATCTCCCAAAAAATTTGCAAGAATTGATTAATGTCAATTTTAGTATCTATATTCTATATAAACCGATTACAAAGGGTATTGACACATAAATTAGAAGGAATGTCCTTTGGAGTTACCCACCCGGATATAGTTTCTTGGGTAATGGGATCCCCATCATTGTTTAACATTTCTTGTGGTTTGGGAATTTTCAAAAAATATTTGCCCGGAGCAGTGGCAATAAATCAAATTGTCCAGGAATATTAAATATGGCAACTTACATTCAGTTGAAAGATCAAAGATGTCAGTGTAGATAATATTAAAGATTTCATTTCAATGCATTTGGTAAACTCAAGTTTAAGGAATATCTTAATTTCGGTGTATCCCTGAGTCAACATGAATTGAACTGAACTATATTCTTTCACATATCCGGCCATCTTATCCTTAATTTTGGCTAAGGTCAAAGGAAGCAGACAAACTGGTATTTTACCATTTAGTGGATCTTTTAAAATTGAATTAAGCAAGGCTAAAGCATCCGTACTTAATGAAAGCTTATTGGTTACATCACGCTGGTTCCATTCGGAGTTAAAATTTGTATCTAAAACATTTGATAATGTTTGTTAACTTTATAGTTCATCAAGGTATAACAAAGACAATACAACAAACAGGAAATCAAAAAGTAAACATTATGCCTAGCTATCTAGAATATTTTTCCAATAGGTTCAGAAACTCCAACGGTTGGATGTAGAAACTTCCAGTATAAACGTAGGTTCCAAAATATTACACAAAATATTTCTATTAAATTACACTAACTTTATTCACAATTAAAAACTATACTTCTACATACTCCAACTATACGGTTTTATATTCATCATATAGCGTTTCGTTTACAATTAATTTATTCTGTAAAAAAATACCTGTTTATATAATATTGCGTAGAACCTAAAAAAATCGATCAATCGATCGTTATTCTAAACAACTTTAATCCGGAATGTTCGTTTAAACAAAATACGATATAATTTTTGTTTGTCCCTTAAATGTAGATACAATATTGATATTATTCGTTTCATTCATTTTGTTCTTTTCATAATCATCAACCAATCATTGATGTTCTCACTATTATAGCCGTGTTGGATTTAGCCAAAGCAACTGAAACAACTGAAAAACTGTATGCAATTGTTGTTGTTTTTTCAGTTGTTTCAGTCACGCACCCTATGTATTTGTTAAAAAGAATTTAAAGTTGTATTTCTATATAATGTTGTTATAACCGTAACAATATGCTTTTACGATCATATCGCTTGCTTACACTAAGTTTACACCATGGTAGTATAATAGAATAATACAAATAGCTATTAAACTATTATGGTGTAAACGGATAGAATAATACCTTTTTACTTTGACAGATAATTATTTGATATTTTGCATTTGATCGATAGTATAATAGTATATTCAAAAAAATTGTAACGGTCAAAACGTTAAATGTAAAAGACAATTTCATGCGATTGTAAAAATGTGCAACATCAAAATCACTCAAAATTTAGTTTTAATTTTAAATTAATATATTAGTTTATAATTTTTTGTTGAAATACTTTTCGATTGATAAGATTTTATGTTCAAATTTGAAATACGTTAGCCGTATTCTATCTGTCAATATTATTCTGAGCATTTATACCACAGATAGAATGATACTATTTTGTGGTATAAACGCCCAATCTATCGATAGTTTAATAGCAAAAAACTATTATTCTATGGTATAAACTATGGTGGTATAAATGGGTGGTATAAACTTGGTATTAGTTTTTGTTATACTTCTGTATAATTTGTTTCAGCGGTAGCAAAATTTTTAACTAAATTGGCCGCGTTTTTTGTTCACCGGACGTTACGGTATAATTTCAATCGAATAGAGGAATTTAGCAACGCGGCATTTTTAGTTCCGATGCATCAGTATGAGAAATATTATTTAACGTATCATCCGAATTTCTAGATGTAAATTGGTCATTTAAATTTAATTATCATAACCATAGATTTAACCAAATTGATTGTAAATACTAGAAATTTTTTCAAATTCTTCCATATCCGAATCAACATCACCGTCTAGCTCAAATCTGCTATTTTTATTAAAAATAAATTCCCATAATGGTTTATTTGCAAGCGTTAATCGAATTTGGTGGATTGGGGTGTAGTCGATAATATCCAAACTGTATACACCTTCTCCCAAGTTCTTAAAATTTTTTTTAAAAAATAATAATCCGGCTCGAAGAACCATGAAAACTATTCAAAATCACATTCAACAATTTATTTTTTATTATAAATTAACATTAGCACAATATGCCCAAGTAACAAATTAGCTGTATATCAAGGCTGTATATGGCGCAGATTTCAGTCACATTGTGTTTAATGCCTGTATATTGTGCATTTTTTAATTTTTGTGCTTGTTATCTGCTCTTAAGCCGTATATGACACAGAAACCCCCGTATATGGCGCGAGATTTTTTAGTTTTTATCTGTATATCATGCATTTCTGGTCTCACATATTCTATGGGAATTACGATATTCTATTCTTTTTGTATATCGGTCATTTTTTGGGCACGGCGTATTGTTGAGAATTTGCTTAAAAAAAACAAAAATTGGACATCTGTATATCGATCAGAAGTTAGGCATTCATCATGCTTCGTTTATATTGATCTGTATATTGTTCAGAACTTATGCACATTTTGGTATGCCGAATATTCCCAAGTTATTGCGCATTTCAGTGAGCAAAATTTTGTTTGTCAAAAAGGACGCAAATCCAATTGAAGACCATTTTAATTGTTTTTATCCGCATTAGTTTCAATTACATTGTTAAAATGAGTACAGAGTGGAGCCGCTATAAAAGGACTGGAACATTCCGACGTTTAGTGAAGAATTTGCGAAAGAAATTCTATGAAAAAGATGATGTAGTGTTCAGAAATGTTGCGTCTCCAGCACCGTCAATATCGGCCATGAATAGTATCGGCCATGAGTTCCTCCTCGCGCTCACGCTCACCATTGCCAGAGTATTATATCCCTGATATTAGTAGCATTGATCAGATGTCTGACGTCGTTGATTCACCAATTGCATTGAATGACAGTAGTTGTACGCAACTGCAAAAGGATTTGAGGACCCTGTTAGGCACAACTTCAATCTCTGTAATTGAGCGTTTGGCCGGTGGCCAAAACTGGCATCAGGGGATCAAATTTTGTTTGAGCAGATGTTTTTCAACGCTAAATGCGCCGCTTTGTATATCGATAAATGTGAATATTGATGGCCTTCCGCTGTATAATAACGGTCGCCAGCAATTCTGGCCGATATTATTCAATATCCATCAATTTCGTCGCATTCCTCCAATGGTGATTGCATTGTACTATGGCCAAAGCAAACTTGACAAAGTGGAGGAATTTCTTGATAAGTTTGTAAATGAATTGAACGATGTTCTTCATGATGGAATTATAATCAATAATTTCTTGCTGACGGTACAGTTGAGGGCATTCATTTGTGGTTCCCCAGCCCGTACGTTAATTAAGGGTAAACAATTTCCAGCTCATTTCATTTTCGTGGATTTTAAAATGTACCAATTTTTTTAGGCGTGATAAACTTTAATGCACATCATGCATGTCTTAAATGTTGTACTATTTGGTCATATTCGATTTCGTTTCGCTGTACCACATTTTTGAGAACACTAGTAGAAAAGAGGACCAACGAGCAATTTAGAGCTGGTGAGTACGCGGATCATTATAAGTACTACAAGGTTCGAGGCGAAGATGGCAAAATGGCCAAAGTTCCTGTTGTCTCGTCGTTATTGCGTCTACCAATGGACATAGTTAATGATGTTGTGGTATCGGGTTCACTCCGTTTGCTTCACCTAGGCATAATGAAACGCCTATTGAAGGCTTTTGAAGTTGAGCTGGCGCGACTTCGTTCGTTGGTTTATCCTTATCAATCAACTAATCTCTTCTTTAACATCCAATAATTTCTTCACAAATTCTTTTTTGAATATTCTTTATTATTGATACGAATAATTGGAACTGGTGAATTATTAATAATAAAACAAATTAGCAATAATAATAATATAAAATATGAATAAATAAATAATAATAATTATATCAAATTACAACATACACAAGCAATTTACATTTACCTTGTTCTACTGCACTCCAAGAATAATTTAATATCGATGTTCCACCAATCTCGCTCACGTGGATAATGATTAGCAAATGACAGAATAATTCACAAATTAAAATTACATTTCCTATCTTCTCCATCTATTATTTCAATTACGAAATGAAACTGAACAATTCTTTATTCTGATTGAACCGCCATCTGTTACCAATTTCAATCTTGATAAACGTTCATAAATGACGGTTCAACGAACTAAATTCTGTCACGTAAATCCTGTACAACATCTATCGAAAAGGACGGCATAAAAGGTAAGTGATTTATATTTTAATATAAAGTATCCTACACTTTTGTTCTTGGAGAGCACTACGATGGTGTCTTATGGAATAAGAATGAAGCAAGTGAGGTGTCAATAATCCTGGTAAGCCAACGTATGCCAATGGAGATTCATAGGGCGGCTCGTGGGTTAAATGATTTGGCGTTTTGGAAAGGGTCCGAATATGCTTCCTTCCTAAACTATATTGGTATCGCGATATTTAAAAAGTTTCTCAATGAAAGGGAATATAAGATGTTTATTTATCTATTTTGTGCAACGACGTTATGTTCATGTAGATATTTTAAGCGTGTTTTATCCGTTGCACAAATGTGTTTTGAACAATTTATTAAAGAGTATCGCAAAAAATGCCATTCAATCACATCAAATATTCATAATTTGGTGCATATAGTTGAAGAAGTTTAAAATTTCGGACCCTTCCCAACGTTGACATCATACCCTTTCGAAAATGAATTGTTTCAAATTAAGCGATTATTGCGGTCGGGTCGTCTACTGTTGCAATAAGTTGTTAAACGCATATCTGAACGAACGGCCGGTATTAAATATAACGAACCCAAATTGCACTATCCGCTTTATTTGCAACGATCGAAAGACAAATCTACAATTTCCCATCACATTTTGCTTCGGGAAGATTGTAACTTGAAATCAAGTTTCGTAGATAAATGGTTCTTATCAAGAAATAATGAAAGTGTCGCAAAGCAGTATGCAAATAAAATTGATGGGAAAATTGTTGGTTCTGTTTTGAATAGATACGAGCATGTATTCGTAGATCCAATGCAGTCATCTTATTTAAATGTTTTTCAAACATGTCAAAACTCTGATTTTAAACAGACTAAATTGTACTCCACTTTCGATATTCTGTGCAAATTTGTTGTACTTACAATTGAAGATAACACTATTTTTGTACCCATGCATCACACGTACCTCAAACATGACACACTGTAAATTAAAAACGTAATGTAAAGCAACAGCTGAAAGAATACTCTTTTAATAAACATTATTTTTTTGTAACATTTTTGTTTTTAACTTCATTTTCATTTATAACTTCATTTTAATTTTTAACTTTAAATTCATCTCCGTAATCTGCAATTCAATTTGGCTTTAAATCGGTTCTTCTCAAGGAGTAAGTGTATTATTATGGAGAACATAATAGCAAGACGCTGGGGTTGCATCTAAGTTGACAACAATATTGTGCCCCACGTTCTCGACACACTCAACTGAAATAGTCTGGTTGACTTCAATTATTTGGCCAACTTCCGGTACATATTCTACCTGTGAATCAGCGGAATTGTCTACGATTGACGGATTCACTGTTTCATCGCCAAAACCATCTGCCATGTCTTCATTGTTCTTACGGTTTGGCCGAGATTTTGTACAACGAACCCGTTTGGCAGTGTTCTTTTGTTTGGCGTTCTTCAATTGCGCTTGAAGGAAAACTTCAGTTTTTTTAAGGCTGTACGATTTGACGCAATGCAACACACACGCGAAAATCAACTTATGAGTATTTTTGAAATATTCGAAGGCCACTTTTCGTTCACCCTCTGTTCGGCTTCCACCAGCCCACGAGCAGCCCACCAAAAACGATCGATTGAAAAATTCATCGACGAGTTTGAGAGCAACATCCTGCTCTGACATTTTAGTTCCACACAACGATCGAGCGATGTTACAGCATTCCGAGATGAATGTGGTATCGCTAGCCTTCGTCTCCAAATTTTGGAGTGCCTGCTCTGAATCCACACAATCAAATGGAAAACTCAAACGGATTTCAGTCGGACGAACAAAAGCACCACCGCACATCGATTCATCTTTTGCTTTAATTCGCACAATCGCGGCATCATTTTTGAACATCCACTCCTCTAATCGTGCAATCATCCGTATTTGTTCGTTGTGCATGCGTGTTATCTCGCTAACAATGCTGTGCAGCACGAGATTTCTGTCCACAGTTGTATTTGTCCCTTCCGACATTTCTTGCATGAACTGCGCCAAGTTCAAATCAGGGAGCATGCTCACATTCTTTGGATCAATCACATTACTCATGGTGACATCATTCTGAAACAGTTCTTTCTGCGGCTGATTATGGATTGAACTAGTGGACGGTAAAATCATCAATGTCGTACATGGCTGTTTTTGCGAATCTATAATTGCCGAACTGGTGACGGCCAAAACGCTTGCTGGCGGTGTCCATGCCTGTTGTTGATTCGTGAATGAGACCATCTCTGGCTGGATGAGCGACTGGCTGTTCACTGAACTAGTTACGGGCGAAACGTATGTTTCCAATGTCGAACTGGTGACGGGCAAAACGTTGGTTTCCAATACCGAACTCGTGACAGGCAAAGTGTTGCTTTGCGACGCCTGATGATAATTAGGTGCAATCGGTGACTGACTGCCTGGCAATTGGCTGTTTGATGACGATTGGTTGCTTACCACTGTGTTACATTTGACCTGTTGAAAAGCTTTCGCTATCGCATTGCTCAAATGCGCATTCTTCTGCGATTTCTTCTTGGGCCTACTTATAATGCCAGTTTCTGAGTCTGTTGTGATTCGTTGAAATCGAGATTCATAGCCAAGAGCCTATATAATGATATTGCACAACATTCATTATGTATTACTAGAAAATATTTTACAAATGTTTAAATTTTGTGCGCAGTAATTACCTTTGAAAAAGATGTTATGCCAGTTTCTCGAATTTTGACGCGGTACGGTTTAATTACAGAATAATCGTCAATAGTACCCCCTTGTTTGAATGTTTTTTCCCATTGTCGCTTCTCATGGACCTGTTCACAATTTATTGGGTAGTAACACAAATCATTTCCATGGGATTTGGAATATTCATCTAGCGGAAAATGTCCGACAATTGTGTAGGAGGTCGGCACAGTGAAAAACACTTTGACGCCATCCTCGTTCGTTTGTACAACTGAAAAATCTTTTACCATTGCAGCTATGAACAGAAAACGCATTGTATAATTATTAATAAACATTTTGTTATTACATTTGTGGACCCGCTGCTCGAAAACAAGCATAATTTTATTTTTTGCATTGCACAATGAAACTGTAACGCTCATAATAAAATTACAATATTTTCAAAACGGAGTCAAACACAATAACTCAATCCATACCTACCTAATAGGTATTGTCCTCTATTGCAATTAAAAACACCTTGATTTTAAGATGGAATTACTACGTGTAATGTAATAAACTCAACTTTGCTTCTCGCTAACGTGAACGATACCACTTGAATAAAATGAACTGTCAAACTCAATGCGGTTGGTTTGCTTTGCGCCTTTTCCTTTAATACCAATATACGGGTGAAAAATGACTAATATACAGATAAATACTATTTTCATATTGTTTGGTACGATATACGGGTGAAAAATGATCGACATACAGTTGAATGCTAAATTTTTTATTATTAGGTTGGATACGGGTGAAAAATGACCAATACAGATCAATGCTATATTTTCATACAGATCTCAATTTTCGGTTAGCGCGCAAAATATACCAACGGATTTACTTTACGACAGGTTGCTTTTAGTAATTGTGATAAATTCATTCAACTTGTTTGGATTTGCATAAATTCATTTTTGTTCAATATGTTAATATGACCAGTCCAGAACACTTATAAGCAAAGCATTTGTGATCTCATCATAAATGCAGTAATATATCATTTTCCTTCTAATTAGTACATTAAGGAATACCTAAAATATCTTGTCATATAGTTTCAATCGAATCGAATTATTAGCACCATTCATTATCGCTCTGACCAGTACTCTCAGCATCTCTTCCATAGCTTAGTGGTACGACGCACGCTCGCAGATAAGATGGTTTCAAATGGTCCGGGTTCGAATCCCAATGATGCCAAAAAGGAAGGTTTATAATTAAAAATCAATATGAAAGTAATTGAAATGCTAGAATATAATTACATCATTGAAACCGTAATGATTACGCCTATCTAATAGTAATAATAAAAAAATTAAAAAAAATTATCTGTTTTTAACAAAAAATTGATGTTTCTGTATATCGGTCTATTTTTGCCTTCTTTATTTCTCTCTGTATATCAGGCACCCAATTATTCATATACAGATAAATATTTCAGTTACCGTATATGCTTCCATTTTTAGCTGTATATGGCACGAGAAAGGAATAAATTTTTATCTGTACCTATATTGGGCATGCCGTGCATAAAATATGCGAATAGCCTGTATATATGCGTCCACGTTGTATGGAGCAAATGCCAAATAATGACCAAAATAAAGTACCTTTTTATTGTGCATTTTATGCACTTATATTTTAGTATTTTCCAGTCATTTACTACTTGGGTGAACAGTTAAATCACAATCAAATTTTATTTTTAATTAATTTTAAAATATAAACGGGCTTCGTTTGTATACACAAAATAATTTTATAGCTATATACAACAATTACATAATTTTATTCACCTAAACAGCTGATTTATATTACATTCAAATACGCAAAGCCTAACCTGATAAATTGCATTTAATTTGATGATGTTTCGTAAACAAACTGTGACTAATGAAATAAAAATTTCGTCCGATGACAAGACGAATCTGATATGCTATTTGACATCCAATTAAAATATGAATATTGTAAATATGGCATCAACGATGATCGTATTGCTTTGACAGCAGATGAAAAACGTTATCTACACAGGTGAAAAAGTCGAAATTTGAACTTGACCATTTTTGATTTTTCTGAAACTTGGCATATAAGCAGTATGGACAAAATAAAAAATGCGACATATTTTAGAAATTTTTAAAGTGCATAGTTTGAGGGTTAAACATTTTTAATCCGAATAAAATTCTAATTCTTCATTATTGCTGTGTGCTTCACACTAGTATTTTTTGCTAAATCACTGACTTTTCTAAATTAATTGCTATAGTGCACATATGCAATTCATAGACGTTACTCGTATCAAACGTACAACCTGTGCCAGGACCTCATATTTAAATTAGATTCTTTTTAAATGTCAAAATTTGTAAACATTGTCATAATGGATGATGATGATGAAATTCTATTTGGGAGTTTGTTTTTCTAAAATACTTACATCATACCGAATATTTTCTTTTGTATAAATTTAAAATTATTTTCCATTTATTTTAATAACTGTTTTTAAATATATTCACGTTTCAATAAATTGACAACTAAATTGAAAAGCAAGCTGACGAGGAGACTTTTCGTCCGCCGCCTGGTGGTCAATAGCGCAACTTGGGTATGAAATGAAAAGTCAGTGATTTAGCTCGGTTGGTGTGAGGCACACAGCATATGTTTTCGAACAATTTTTATCAACAAATCTTTAGAATTAAATATTTTAATTTTTTAAAAAAACTTAATATTTTTTGTTAATGGAAGTTGTTTGAAAAAATTATGAAAAATTAGAATTTTTAGTTGGACTAAAATCATTAAAATTAAATATCTGAAGAACACGAATTAAAGCCTCTACTTAAATTTAAAATATCTTAGAGCAAGGATAGAACTATTTTCAGAAAAAAAAATTAATTAAATTCCAATTGATATCTTCGACCCTAGCGTCATCTTTAAAAGTTTTTTTTAATATTTTTATTTAAAACTTAATACAAAAACAATTAATTAATTTTTTTTCAAACGACTAACTAATCATCTAGCAAACAAAAATAAGTTTTATGAAATCGGTAAAGCCGTTCTTGAGCAATTTAATTTTAAAGTTACATTGGATTGGCAGAATTATCATTTTTCATGCATGTTGGGGTGCCTTCTATGCTCAAACTATGCACTTTTAAAAAATTCTAAAATGAGTTTTATTTTGTCCATACTACTTATATGCCAAGTTCCAGGAAAATCAAAAATTGTCCAGTTTTCACAACTCGGTCCAGAACACGTTTTTCTTCAGCAATTAATTATTATTTGTTTAATTATATGAGCGTTGTGCCGTTTATTTTGGTTGTAATCCTTCAAATTGCAAATATTTGCTACCAATTTATTTGATTATCAATTTTTTATGTGACAAGATCCCACTACTGTGTTTTAGGTAGATTTCATATAAAAATTGTAATGTGCCTCATCTCGGAATTTCGGGAAAATTTTGGTGCCAAACGACTATATATGATAAGCGGAGACTAAAAACAAAAAAAAAAATTATATTTATATATATATATATATATATATATATATATATATATATATATATATATATATATATATATATATATATATATATATATATATATATATATATATATATATAACTTTATTTGTCATAAAATTACAGCAGCTTCCGTTTTTCCTTACAATAAATTCCAGGGTCTCCAATTTATGTACGATAAACTTCACCGCTTTTCCACAATTTGAATCAATAATACTCGGAATCGTAAAATCTGTATTTACTATTCCACTAAGTTCAGATTCTTTCACTATTAGTACCCAGGCTCAAGTACCACCGATTATTCCTTATACTTGCGAATATTTATAAACACTTTTAATTGCAAAAGTAAAACTGACTGTCTGATAGTCTGTTCGCTTATTTATATTCAAAAACAAATAAGCAGAATATTCTGGTACTCACTGTAGTTGTTTCTAGAAAAAAATAGGCCACTCCTCCTTTTAATTTCATTAATGTAAACAAATTTAATTTACATTAATTTATGCAACTTGTATTAGTTAAAAGGAGTTAACTTTTAATTAATCTTTGAATGTAGAAAACATTTAGGCGGAACGTATTGGTTATTTATGATTAAATTAAATTAACCCATTCTGGACGAAGTTTATTACAATATATATATATATATATATATATATATATATATATATATATATATTATATATATATATATATATATATATATATATATATATATATATATATATATATATATATATATATATATATATATATATATATATATATATATATATATATATATATTTATATATATATATATATATATATATATATATATATATATATATATATATATATATATATATATATATATATATATATATATATATATATATATATATTTATATATATATATATAAAGGATATGAAATATAACGAAAACGAGCGGCACTCTCACGGTCGCATTTGTTGAGGTAGATCAAAAAACTTTTCTGTACATGTGTGTCCTATTAATATTTTGGACGAGTTCGTGAATCGTGAACCGTTATAACAGCCGTTTGAATAATAATATTTTAAAAAGATTAACAAGTTTAGAATCTTTAAAATTTTTTTTATCATTTTACTCTAAAAATAGAATTCTGCAGCTAGAGGTTCCTGAGTGAACGGCTCCAACAAAAAAAATGCAAAAAACATTTTTTTTTAAACAACTGGCACTCTCATGGTCGCATTTGTAGAGCCAGATCAAAAATAATTTTCTAAAAATGTGTGTTTTATTAATATCTTGGACAAGTTCGTAAATCAGAAAAATCTGACACATGGTTAAGGAACTAGAGGCTTTATACTAGAAAAAAAGCCTGTTTTTTAGATCCGTTATAACGGTCGTTTGAATACTAATATTTTTAAGAAAAACCACAAACTTAGAATCTTTGAAATCTTTATCAATTTCTTTCAAAAAATAGACCTCTGCAGTCGGAAGTTTCTGAGTGATCGGTTCCAACAAAAAAGCTTGTAAAACACAAAATGCGTTTGAAACAACCAGCACTCTCACAGTCGCATTTGTAAAGCCAGATCAAAAATCTTGTTTTGAAAATGTGTGTTTTATAAATATTTTGGACTAGTTCGTAAATCAGCTAAATTAAACACATAGTTAAGAAACTAGAGGCTTTATATTAGAAAAAAAATTGTTTTTTTAAATCCGTTATAACAGCCGTTTGGATACTAATATTTTTAAAAACTTCATAAATTTAGAATTTATGGAAACATTTAAATCTGTTTCTTATAAACATAAACCTCTGCAGTTAGAGACTTTTGACTCGCCAGCTTCAACAAAAAAGTTTGCAACAAGCCCTAAGAAAAACGTTTTGCAAAAACCTTATAACAGTCAATGAAAAAAAAAAATAACTAGTAGGGTAGGGTGTGACCATAGCGGCCACGCCAAGAACTTCCCGTTAAGTTAACTAGGAAACATAAAGATATTTTCTTAAAACTTTAATAAATTGAAATTCTCTTTCTAAGACTTGCAATTCATCGTCATTTCATCTTCTGGTTACACTGGAAAGAAGATTTTCATTGCACCATATATTTAAAACTAGCGGTGAAGTCTACGTAAAGTCTACTTTGCCAACGTTGCTAAAATTTTTTCGATTTTTCTCAAACAATATCACCATTTTTTTTACATAATTTAAATAAAAATGTAAAATAATTTAAATAAAATTACGCTAAGAAATACAAAAATATGATTTTTGTTTAAGGATGAAAAATGTTTTTTAATTTTCGATTGGTTCAACAGTTTTCGAAATTTATTTACAAAATCCAATCGAAAACCAATCGTTCACCAAATATCAACCATCGATGAATGCCTTTGGAGATTTTAGATCATTACTTCAAAAGAGCTTTCTTCATTTGCTTTTATGAATACATACAATACTCTGCTGGATAATGTTAACTGAGATACCAAACCTATTTTATGGTATATTTTGTTGCTGTAAAGTTAAACAATGTTCTATGTTTTATAGAGCATAAACCAAAATAAAAAAAAATAAAGCATCGGGCAGCTAAAAAAAATATTAAAACAAACGAAATGTCAACCTATTGGTCAGTTAAAAAATCAGCATTTGTTTGATAGATACCGACCACTTTGTACAAGATACCTGACTTGCTAATTAATTTTTCTCATGTTAACTGAAACGTTTTATCAAAGATTAGTAAAAAACACTTCACAACTGTAGGCTGTTGTTGTGATATTATTAAAAAAAAGATAAAAAATAAGATACTCCACCGAAAGTGATAAACCGGAAGTGATTTTATAAACATTACAAAAACTTTATGCACTATGTTTCAACCAAATTAAATCTCAGAAATGAGTTTTATTGAAGTTTCAAATGAACAGTTGACTAAATGATAAACTCACTAACCTCTGAACTTTTTGTCAAATTATGAAAATAACTCAGATCTTCTATATTCAAGTAAGTCCGTATGCGTCTGCAGCTCATTTACATACCAAAGTTTCATCTAGATATCATGCGTTTGCGTAACGAAAACAACACGTAGTTTTTTCACGTTTTCTTAAAAAACTCAAAAAGTAAGATAGCAATTATTTATACAAATGTCATTATAAATGGCTGACATGATGACAAACAATATGGAATATTCATGATCTTGATAGCATTATTTAATCTCATGATATTTGCAAGAGATGATTTTCAAATTTTTGGAAATCACTAAAAAACAAATGATTTATTTTCGCTAGAAAAGGACTGGGCTCTAAGTTACGCCGAGATACATCGATTGCGACCATTTTCGTTAAAACCAACCTATCCGTTGTTGAGAAAGCGTTAGGCAAAAATTTTTCTGCATACAGCGATACATACATACATACAGACACACACACACACACACACACACATACAAACTGCCAGCTAAAAATAGTCTAAAATGCTTCAGGCGGTCATGAAACGTAAAGATATCATGAAAATGCCGATTTCGAAAATTGACCCAAAAACAATAACTTCCCATATCGGGAAAATTTAGAAAAAAAAACAATTCTATTTAACATTTTTCCTACTGTCACCCGATTGAGGCCAAAACTTAACATAGATTAAAAAAATTACTTACCTCGCATGTAGAGAGGTGTGGCGAACATTATAATTAAAAATTTTTAAAAATTAGCAGGCGATGATTTCCTTAATATTTATGAAAAAAAACAAAAAAATTTTTATTATTCGGTTTTTGTTTTCTTTCCAAACAGTTTTGATAAAATTCTTGATTTTCGTAATGTAAAAAAATGTTTGTGTAATAAATTTGTTTTAAATCTTATTTTTCAGTATTCCAAATTTTAAATATTATAATAAATGTTTTACTGTTAACATGTTAAGTCAAAATGTAATAAAATAAATTTATGGAAATCAAATCAAGACACGTCATTAATTAATTATAATGAGAAAACAAAACCATTGATGATGTCAAATATTCACGTTCTCCAATATCTTTAACTTCAACCATTTCATCAGATTCTTTTACACAATTCTCATTACATAGATTCTGCCATTATTTAAGATACTTTAGAAAAAGATAATAAATTAAGTGATTCGATAACTGTTGAAGATAATATTGAAAAATGCCGGACAATGCAACATTTAGTGAATCAGGATATCAAATAGTGCTAAACAACAAATTCTCCTTATATTGGATACAACATCTCCAACAACATCTCGTATCATCTTATTTATCTCCTGGAGAATTCAACGCCACTAGCAGCCAATCTCAATATTAAAATCTACTTCCACTCAACGCAGTAACATCCAAAACTGGTAACCCCGACAATGAACAAACCTTCCAATGGAGTCAACTGTAAGAAGTATCAATTTTATAATTCAATTCAATTTTTTTTCTCCTTCTTAATTTAAATTAGTGCTTGCTTCATTTTATTGTAAAAAATTTAATTTTATTATAATATTTTTTTTTCACAGCAACACAACACTCTTCTCGTAGTGATCAGTCACAGTGATCACATATTCTTCCTGCTAGTCATTCCTGCTGTTTAGCTATAATCTTGTTTCCTCCTAGTGACACATTTTTTTTTCTCTCCAAATTCTTATTTTTCGGCTTTGAAGCCAACTTCTTGTAGTGCGATTAATTTTTTAAAATTTTCTTTTTGTTTTTAGATCGATACTATGGGCCGAAGTTTAAGAACGCTTTCCTTCGTAAGACCCACTTCATTCTCCGTTACTCATGGGCCGAAGTTGAACATATCTTTCCAATGTAAGACCCACTCCACTCTCCTTATCTTTTAGGCTGAAACAAACTTTTCGGATTTTCTGATTTTTAATTTCTATCCCCAACGTTACCCATATGTTACCATAACATGAACATCTCCTAACGTTAACCATCTATCTGTTGACAAAACAGATATGGTCCTTATGGATATAAAAATCAGATTTCATCTAATTAAGCAGAAACTCCAAATATCTGATCTTAAAGGAATATCCCCAACGTTACCCATATGTTTTTACAACATGAACATCTTCTGACGTTAACCATTTATCTGTTGACGAACAGGTATGGTTCTTATGGATATTTAAAACGACATTTCGTCGTTAATCAGATATTTCTTCTTAAAGCAATCTTTTTCTATGGTACACGTCTCCAAGGTAAACATTAGTCTCAGTCAACTTTGTACTGTCAGACTTTACCAAACTTGTGTTATCATATGCACTCATTTGCTTACTCTAAATTTCTGCTTATTCTTGCTTTTAACAGCTACTTTTCGAAAAATTAACTAATATTCACGTTTGTACATGCTAGTATTGTGTCAGTCAACTTTGATCTGTCAGACATTCAGCATCACCGACGTTACTTTTCTGCTTCTCGTATTTTAAACGAACCTTTTAACCTATGGTACGCATTTCCACATATATTGGTCTCAGGCAACTCAGCTCTGTCAGACCTATATCTCCCCTCGTGTTACCATAACTCCATAATTGTTCGTTTCGTTTCTTTTTTTTTGCAGAACTCCAAGTTCGTAAGACCCATAATTTATTTTTTTCTCCACCAAATGGTATCGTTTTCTAAACAACATCTTTAAACTTCTTCTTATTCGCTACAACTGCTTAAGCAAAACTCTTTCCTTCTTTCCTCCTCAACTATATATCGTTCCATCTTCGATGGCACTAGGGGGGGAGTGTTGTGGCGAACATTATAATTAAAAATTTTAAAAATTAGCAGGCGATGATTTCCTTAATATTTATGAAAAAAAACAAAAAAATTTTTATTATTCGGTTTTTGTTTTCTTTCCAAACAGTTTTGATAAAATTCTTGATTTTCGTAATGTAAAAAAATGTTTGTGTAATAAATTTGTTTTAAATCTTATTTTTCAGTATTCCAAATTTTAAATATTATAATAAATGTTTTACTGTTAACATGTTAAGCCTAAATGTAATAAAATAAATTTATGGAAATCAAATCAAGACACGTCATTAATTAATTATAATGAGAAAACAAAACCATTGATGATGTCAAATATTCACGTTCTCCAATATCTTTAACTTCAACCATTTCATCAGATTCTTTTACACAATTCTCATTACATAGATTCTGCCATTATTTAAGATACTTTAGAAAAAGATAATAAATTAAGTGATTCGATAACTGTTGAAGATAATATTAAAAAATGCCGGACAATGCAACATTTAGTGAATCAGGATATCAAATAGTGCTAAACAACAAATTCTCCTTATATTGGATACAACATCTCCAACAACATCTCGTATCATCTTATTTATCTCCTGGAGAATTCAACGCCACTAGCAGCCAATCTCAATATTAAAATTTACCTCCACTCAATGCAGGATCATCCAAAGAGGCAAGAGTATTCTCCTCTCATAACAAAACAAATCGAAAATACAATAAAATATACATAAATATCTCAGAATATGGGCTCACTATTATAGTGAGGCCTACTAGATTATTCCTTATAAATAAATTATTCATAATAATATTGAGTAAATTATCTATTTAGTATCAGGTATCTGGTATTTTGTGGCTGGTAAAAGTAAGTAAGCATACAAGTAACACTTATAAAATAGTACCCTAGACATTCAAAAATTTGGAACTGTTTTTTCCGTAACTTTCCATTAACCAATTATTTGTTTTTTGACAATTCAGTGATTAGCCGTGGTCGAATGTCCACGTTTTTATTCCGTACCAATTATTGTAATAAAACGTATGACCTAGTATTAATAACGAACAGAGAATAGTAGATTCTTGTATGAGTGTAGAATGATGAGAATTCTTCACGAGGTTGAGGTTTCATCATCCGAGTGAAGAATTACCATCAGCCTATGTGAATAAAAGATGCTATTTTATCCACGACTGCAAAATATTTCGATTAATTTCCAGTTTGCCTGCTAAAGTTTGTATCACCATATTGAAATACATGCATCAAAAATAGCATTGAAAAACAAAACAATTCACATAATAACGGAAAATCTTAAATTTATTTATTTTATTTTAAATTTGTTTTTATATATGTATTGTTCTCCTTTTATATATTGTATAGAAGCGGAAGATACTGCTTGGCGAAACATGATAATAATAAAATATTTAATAATAATATTAAATTTTAAAAAAAAAAACTCCTTGTTTAGTTCGCACAAAATTATTTTATTTTATTTATTAATATTTATTTATAAAATTATTAATAAAATACCTCGATTAATTTCGGTTTATACAACCATTTTCAAGAGGCATAAAAATATTTTTATGCCTCTTGAAAATGGTTGTATAAACCGAAATTAATCGAGGTATTTTATTAATAATTTTATAAATAAATATTAATAAATAAAATAAAATAATTTTGTGCGAACTAAACAAGGAGTTTTTTTTTTTTTTTAAATTTAATATTATTATTAAATATTTTATTGTTCTCCTTTTAACCTGTTTATATTACTATCCCAACAAATTAAATTTTTATTAAATTATAGAATTGTTGAAGAATTTAATTATAATCACTAGTTAGTGGAATAAATACAATTACAATGGAAGTGATGCGCATGGAAAGCATATATTCTTTAGTAGTCGTGGATAAAACAATTAATTCAAAATAAAAAGCAAACAACTTTATTCTACCTTAGTTTTCTTTGCAAATATTTTCCGACAGATAAATTTTAAACAAAAAAATACCACAAATAATTCCACCAAAATAAAAGCATACACGTCTATCATATGGTATTCCCAATAATTCAAATCTTGTCCTGCTGACTGTAGATGAGGTGCACCGTTATGTCTTGCCCAATATATTCAACCCAATAAATTAATTTTTCTTTTGGTGTCATCGGTTGATCATGGAAAATATTTGAAATACGTTTCACATTTTCAGAATAACTGGAATGAAAACAAAGTATGTATTTGGAATTATATGAAATTAATTCAGAATACCTTTGGTTAGATAACACTGTTTTCAATGCTTTTGAAATCGTTTCAAATGTTAACCTATTCGACTTAAGTTTATACCCAAACCCTTCTTTTTCAGCAAATGCAACATTTAATTTTTGATCACCAAAATATGGTATACCAATAATTGGTTTGGCATGATAAACGGTTTCAGTTAAACTTAACAATCCACCATGTGATATGAACAGTTTAATATTCGCATGTGCTAGAATATCATTTTGTGGAAACCAACTACCAACAAGAACATTATCAGATAAGTTGTCGATATCGGTTTTGTCAAATTTCCATATAACTTTTTGATTCAATTGTGAGAAAGCTTTAACGAATGCTTGTTGATTTTCATACGGAAAATGAGAAATTTTTATATATGATCCAAGTGAGAAGTATATAACACCATGTTCTGCGGAATCGATAAATTTCCGTAAATTCTAAGACAGAGTAAAAATTTAAACTTAATTGATATATTTTAAAGGCAAGAATCGTACCTCTGGAATTGGTTGGATTTTTCGTTCAATATGAATACCACCGATTTCAATCGTATTCGGTAGATATGGACTTGGAAAACTCAAACTAAAATGCGTATTCAGAAAAACCAACGAAACTCCCTTTTGAACCATATCCCGATATGTCATATTAGCATTTGGAAAATATTTTTTATAAAGTCTTTTTTGAAATAAATTAAATACATCATCAATCCAGTATTCAACCGTAGTTATCCATCCATTATTTAGTCGTTGAATAAATGTCATTTGACTTGTAGTATCTAAAAATATATTTGGAACATACGAAGTGGAGCTGTATTCCCAGTAACATCGTATATCCATTTTGCCGAACCACACGATGAAAATCCAATGACAGGTGCATTAAAATGTTGTCCAAACCCTAATAATGTTGGCATTGCAAACAATTCGACAATCACTAAATCAAATTTTTCACTTTTATCGTTTAATAACTTGATGACGTTGGGATGTGTTAATACCTGTTCACTAAAACGTAAACCCATCGAACGCAAACCATACATAGCAACTACAGCTGACATAGAAAATGAATTAAATTGTGCTGAAAAATATATATGATAAAGTTTAACTATATTTTTTGCTTCATTTTCATGCATACCCTCAAATATCTCAAGAAGTCCATCCAATTTAATATCTCTATAATTATTAGGTGGATTTTTAATTGGAAAACAACTAACAACAGTTATTTCATGTCCGGCTTCTGCTAATGTTTTTGCCATGGTCGATCCAATAAACCAATGAAACTTTACATGTGATGGCAGCACAGTCAAAATTTTCAAAGAACTTATCTGTTCACTAAATAGAAACAACAACAGTATTGACAAAATTGTATTTTTGTTTTTCATTATGATTATCTAATAATTAAGAAATCGAAACTTATTCAAATAGAACTTATGCACTGTCAAACTAACAATAAAACATAATTTTGTCGACTACAGAGGCTTTATGTACCGATCACAGACAGACTAATTAAAAAAGTTATGAAATGTATGTAAGAACGTCCTTATATATACTTCATTTATTTTTAACTTTTTTCAAATAATTTACTACTTGTAGATGGAAGGAAAGAAGTAAATTGAAAGAAGATTTATCTGTTTTTATAATTTAATCATAATTTAGTTTAAAAATATTCAGCCAATATGTAAAAACTACATTTGAACATCAACTATTTATTTTACGTTAGTGAAGAACTTAAAAAGTGTGTTAACCAGCTACGAAAAATTTAACTGAGGGTCAGGTTGATTCATTAAAACTGGTTGTAAAAGTGTAGCGGATCAAAATTCGATCGACAAAAATTGACAGGGACATATACATATACTCTTAACTAGAATTTAGGTTTAACTGTATATAAGTAAATGAGAATTTTTAATCAAATTTTAATTCTAGTCTCAAACTTACTAGCTATCCGGTATGATTGTGATATATGTGCTTAACCCAAATATGACCATGGGTTCATTTTCGTTCATATAGATGATATTATTAGATTAATTTCTTTATGTTTAAACTAAAAGTATGGAGGGGCTGAAATCTCACAGCTCTGAGATATCAAAACCTCGGTCTGGGTTAAGGATTTTGATATAGTTTTCGGCAAAAAACTTTTATGAGGATATGGTTTTTAATTCTAAAAATATTGCAAATATTATTACAAAATCAAAAATTCAAATTTTTTTCAAAATTCCAAAAATTATAGTAAAGTCAAAATTTTAATTTTAAAAAAATTCTAAAAATATTCCAAAAATTCTTACAAAATCAAAAATTGAAATTTATTTCAAAATTCTAAAAATATATATAATATTCAAAAATTTTATTTTTTTTTTTTCAAAATTCTAAAAATATTGCAAAAATTAGAACAAAATCAATAATTGAAAAATTCCAAAAATATTCGAAAAATTAGAATAAAATCAAATATTTAAACTTTTTCAAATTCCAATAATATTCCAAAAATTCTTAAGAATTCATAATTTTTCCACAATCCTAAAAATATTCCAAAAATTATTACAAAATCAAAAATTGAAATGTTTTTCAAAATTTCAAAAATTATAATAAAATCAAAAATTTAAAATTTTTCAAAATTCTAAAAATATTCCAAAAATTCTGTCAAAATCAAAAATTGAAACTTTTTCAAAATTCTAAATATGTATATATATAATAAAATTCAAAAACTCTATTTTTTTTTTCAAAATTCCAAGAATATTTTGTTATTAAAACCAAAAATACAAACTTTTTTCAAAATTCCAAAAATATTTCTAAAACTATAACAAATTCCAAAATTTCATTTTCAATTACATTTACGTCATAAAAACAGCTGCATTTTTTTCCAATAAATTGGCTAAAAACATAAATGAAATCATTTTTTGACACAATTGATAACATTTTTTTGGACAACCTATAATGCAATAATCTAGATTTTGGTTTCACATACCAATCCCGACCATCAAAATTTCTCCAAATTCAATGTTCCTACACCCAAAAAAAAAATTTATTTTTTTTAACAAAGTAAAAAATTGCATATAAAATTGAAGAAATTGCCCTTAAATTAACAATAATAAGAAAATGCTGCATTCGAAAGCTACTTTTGATTTTGAATTTTAAACCAATATATAAAATACTTGAATACATTTTTGTTGACTTTAATAATCATATCAAAAGTACTGCAGTTAATTCTACAAAAGAGTAGTATGCTTGATATTCTAGATGTTTATAACAACAGCATTGACTGTCGAAATAACATTAAGCTTAATCATTTGACAGTTAAAGTGTTGTGCATTTGTGTTAAAAGTAGCGATGCAATCGATTTAACTAAATAAAACGTCGGAGCCAAAACAATGTCATTTTATTCGAATTTACCTGCAATTTTGTCGGATCTACCATGATTATTTTTTTGGGTGTACTCGTAATCACTTAAAATGAAAGTTTTATAAGCAAAAGATATGTAAATTTCCTTATTTTGACACACTTGACGATTTTTTTGACACACTTCCGGTATAGTTATCGAACACATAGTCCTTTTGGCTCTTCTCATTGCGTAAACCTATTTTTAGAAAAAAATTTTGAAATCCGTTCAGCGGTTTTCTAGATTTCGTAGGTTGTGACGTCGGCCGACAGACAGACATACATTTTTTTTTTGCTTTTTTAGAATCAGTAGGTCCTAAAACGTTGAGAAATGCCAAACAAAGTGGGGGTTAAGAATTTCACTTTGAGCTAATGTATATTACACATATACATAGTATATATATATGTACATAATATATATATGTAATGTATATATACATATAATATATATATTAATATATATGTACATAATATATATATGTAATGTATATATACATAATATATATATTATGGACTTTTATATATAAAATACCTTTTTTTGACAAAAGTTGTATTTAATTTCTATATGATTTTTCTCGAAATTGAGATTTTTGGAGGGGATTTTAGGATTGAGAAATTGAGACATGCATGTATATATATATATGTACATAATATATATATATGTAATGTATATATACATAATATATATATTATGGACTTTTATATATAAAATACCTTTTTTTGACAAAAGTTGTATTTAATTTCTATATGATTTTTCTCGAAATTGAGATTTTTGGAGGGGATTTTAGGATTGAGAAATTGAGACATATACATGTATATATATATATATGTACATAATATATATATATGTAATCTATATATACATAATATATATATTATGGACTTTTATATATAAAACACCTTTTTTTGACAAAAGTTGTATTTAATTTCTATATGATTTTTCTCGAAATTGAGATTTTTGGAGGGGATTTTAGGATTGAGAAATTGAGACATATACATGTATATATATATATATGTACATAATATACTAATACTAATAACATAATACTAACAACATAATATACTAATACTAATTACATAATACTTAGGTCTTTCAGACCGTAGAAACTTTGGGCAAAAGTGGGTTAAGAATAACGAACTATTACATTTCGTAACAAATTAATCAGTTTCAAAGGAGCAAAAACTTAAAAGAACAATTTGATTTCAAAATTTACGTATTAATTGTATATGATTAAGTTTTTTTATTATACGTGCGGTTCTTATTTCTTACAACAGTATCGCAAAGAACGAATTGTCTAACGCGTTTCACACTTGGAATTCGATATTACTCTTTCGATTTCATCAATTAAAAGTAAGTTGTACTTTGTATCATCAAGGTAATTTGTAATAATGAACTTTGAAAATTGTGCTCAACTAAATTTCAACAAATATAGTCAATTAGTTAAAAGAAAATGAAGTGTTTAATCTTTACACGCTGTTGAAGTAAAAATTCTTTGGCTGCTGTTGCAGGTATTACTTAAAATATTAAATATAAAATAAAATAAATATGTCATATTGAAATTTAGAGTTTCTTTCTAATATTCTTGATAATATAATTTACAACAATGTGTCATAAAAAGCCATATTTACATATTTTACAAAGCTTACAACGTATTACAAATTAAATTCACGATGAATACATATCCACTTAATTCAACAACAAGATTTGGTACAACAATTGATGCAGTTTTTCAATACATTTAGCAAATTTGTTATAAACCTCTAATTTCATATTTCAATTATGATAATAATTGCATTGACTTTGTAATACATTATGTAAATATTGCTTTTTATATACTATAAATTATACTATCAATAAATGCAACTCTAAATTGCAATATGACATATTTATTTAAATTTCATCTATTTATTAATACCTGCCACAGTAGCCAAAGAATTTTATTTCAACCCCGTGCAAAGATTACACACACTCATTTTTCTATCTAACAAAACAAATTTAATCAACACAAATATTTTTATTTAAAAATAAACTTTTGAAAAAACGGCAAATTTTTAGTCTTAGAAAATTATACACGACCACCTCGAAATCTATAGCAATATAATACAACTCAAACTATCCAATTTTCTGAAAAATCGTATTTTTCACATCATAGAAAACTGTGGGATGGAACCCTATCGAAATCAACCCAAATAGAATACAATTTTAATTTTGAATTATCCAAATCGAACAAGCCGTTGTTGAGAAATCGGTTAACAATAAACCTTAGATTATAAAATATACAGGATAGGCAATATTTTATATATATTTTGTGTATGTGCACTATAAAACTATAAAAAAAATTGAAGCTATCTTTTAAATTCAAATTTTATATTGAAAATGATTTCTACGAAAGAAAAGGCTCCTGTAAAAATAAACACAAAAATACAGGATCCCATGCAGCATTTTTATCTCTTTCCTTTATGGAAAAAAATATATTATTATTCTTCTATTGCTAGAAAGAAGTAACTGCCAAACAATATCTATTTCACTTTAATAGTTATTCAAGTATCAAGGGCAGTAAGAGCATTTTACCGATTGAGGATATATGTGTGGAGATCGAGACGAAGTCGAGATCTCTAATATATCCGAAATCGGTAATACTCTTATTGCCCCAAATGCTTATTATAATTTTTGCAGGATTAATAAAAATTCAATTAAAATTAATTCAATAATAAAATTCATTTTTAAGTTTGAATGTTTTAAAGAAAACTTCTTAAAATCTCATTTCAAAATAGTAGGCTCTGCGTTTCATCATAATTCTATAAGTTTTTTTTTGTTGTAGAACTAACTTTCATCGAATATTTTTTTCAAATAAATTGCTTTTAAATCTGTTAATTGCAATATTTTCAAAAGAATATTATTTAAATTTGAAGCTAGTATAAGTGGACCTGCAAATTTATTTTTAAAAAATCGCTTTTATTCATACCCTAACGTGCGTAAAAAACAAGTGTTAAACAAATATGTTATTCAACGAATTACGCCAAGAGCCTACGGCAAAAAGTGTGAATTATATGAAACTTACTATGTTTATTTACCAATCAGTAAACATGCAAATTCGCCTGATCGTGCAAAAATTTAGTTTAAATGAAAACAAAACCAAAGCGTACATGATAAAATTTTAGTTAAGATCAAATTTTTAGTTTTAATATTGTAATAAACTTCGTCCAGAATGGGTTAATTTTATTTACTCATTCATGAATTGAAAGTTAACTCCTTTTTCAATCTTTTACTTGTATTGCAAATTGTATTGCATAAATTAATGTAAATTAAATTTGTTATACAAATGTTTACATTAATGAATTAAAAGGAGTTACCTAATACATTTTGCATAAATTAAATTTGAGTTCGCTAATACAAATGCAAGTTTGAATGAAAACAGGTGTGGCCTATTTCAGATGTACGGACTACGTAGTATTGATTTCTAGTGGATTATAGAAGTTTCGATTTATTTATTTTTCGATATAAATAAGCAAACAAAAATATCAGATAGTCAGTTTTACTTTTGCAATTAAAAGTGTTGTATAAATATTCGAAAGTATAAGGAATAATCGGTTGTACTTGAGCCTGGGTACTAATAGTGAAAGAATCTGAACTTAGTGGAATAGTAAATACAGATTTTACGATTCCGAGTATTATTGATTCAAATTGCGGAAAAGCGGTGAAGTTTATGGTACATAAATTGGAGACCCTGGAATTCATTGTAAGGAAAAACGGAAGCTGCTGTAATTTGTTGACAAATAAAGTTTGAGATCCTGTTAACCAAAGATCCGTCTTTTTACTGTCGTGTTTGTTCAATAATCTAAAAGAACCAACGAAGAGTCGTTACAGTGGTGTCAGAAGTGGGATTATTGAAACAATGGTCAAGACAGTAAATATTAGTGATCTCAGCGAGACCCAGCTGAAGGATGAGTTAAAGAAAAGGAATGCTCCAATCCATGGAACGAAGGCAGAACTTGCAGTCCGGCTGCGTAAAGTTTTAGAAGAAGCAGGTGAAAACACAGACGTCATAGAAATAGAGCAGGAAGAAGTTCCGGTTCAGAATGCCCCAGCTAGAGTAAAAACACCCGCATTTGATGGATCTACATCGTATCAGATATTTAAGATGCAATTTGAGATAGCAACAACTGGGGTTGATCACCAGCAAAAAGCAAATGCGCTTATATTGGCATTGAAGGGACCTGCGGCTGAAATTTTGCAGACACTATCAACGACAGAGCGTGATTACTGCAAGCTAATGGAGGCCTTAGAAGTAAGATATGGGGAGAGTCATATGCAAGCTCTCCATCGCATGCAGCTCAAGACACGAAAACAAGGAGTCAGCGAAACCTTGCAAGAATTAGAGGCTGACATTGTGAGACTGGTTAATCTGTCATATCCGAATTATAACGCTGAACACTGAGACGAACTGGCAGCTGATACATTCATCAATGCTCTTCGAGATGTGCAAATGAGAAACCAGCTTTATCTAAGCGGAAAGAAGCTACCTGCAGAAGTCTTAGCATTGGCCCTGCAAATGGAAGCTGGAAAAAGAGCGTACGGTTCAGATAGAGTACGTCAGATGGAAGTTACTGAAGAACCTATAAAAGCAGCGCTTGATGAAGTGATCATGCGTGTCAAAAGTTTGGAAGATAAACCTGAACGAAATCAACGAAGTAGATCTAGCAGAGTAAGATGCTGGAACTGTGGGAAGTTGGGGCACATCCGAAGAGAATGTAAATGGGAGCCACACCCGGAAGACAGAGGCCGCGTTCCGGATTCGGGAAACTAGATTGTGCCAGTTTTGAAGGGCGAAAGCTGGCTCAATTACAATGCCCTACATTGGTGGTATCACAGGTAAAAAGAGAAAATAGTAGTCTAGTCTTAGAGGCAACCGTTGGAAGCAGATCGTGCATGTTGACTTTGGACACAGGTGCTTCGAGATCAATAGTGCGTCCAGATGTGGTTTGTGATAGTCAGATCGATACAGCAAGACGATTCACCCTAAAAACAGCTACGGGTGAAACAGTTCTAGTTCATGGAGAAAGCGACCAAGAGGTTCACCTTGGAGGAAATTCATTTAGGCACCGATTTATTGTAGCAGATATAGAAGATGACTGCATAATTGGGCTTGACTTCATGAAAGAATACAATTTTATATTAGATCTGGGAAGCTACGTACTGAGATATGGAAACACAGAAATAGTGCTAAACGCCACCAACGACAATGCTGAGGTCCGTGTTATTAGTGATGGATCAACTGAGATCCCGGCAAAATCTGAGAAAATCATATGGACTAAGCTACTAGATAAAAGTGACCAAAATTCACCTGTGATGATTGAGCCAGCTAACAACGACTTTGGGGGAAACATTATGATTGGCCGAACGCTAGTTGCAGCAAAAGAGGGAGTAGTTCCAGTGCAACTGATTAACTTCTCAAATAAACGAGTGGTCATCAATCATGGAGAAGAAATCGCCAAATGCAGCACCATAAAAGAGATAATCAGCTGTGAAGAAGAGCAAAAGGTCTTCATGCAGAGAAACAATCCCGCATTAGTAGCAATACTTCAAGATCTTAGTAAAAGAATGAATCCAGCCGAATTCAAAGAAATCAAGAGGGTATTAACGAAGATGAGCAGTGTTTTCTCTACTGGAGATGAAGATGTTGGAAGAACAAACATCGTGCGACATAGGATCAACACTGGAAACGCTCATCCTATCAGACAGCCTCCTAGAAGACTACCACTGGCTAAACACGAGGAAGTGCAAGGAATGCTGGACAAAATGAAAAGTGATGGAGTCATCAGGCCATCTAAGAGTCCATGGAGCTCACCAGTGGTGCTAGTTAGAAAAAAAGATGGGTCAGCTCGTTTTTCTGTAGACTATCGAAAGCTCAATGAGGTAACCATTAAGGGCAGCTATCCACTGCCACGAATTGATGACACACTGGATACACTATCAGGGGCCAAATGGTACAGCACATTAGATCTGAAGAGTGGCTACTGGCAAGTTGAAATGCATCCAGAAGATCGACGAAAGACAGCATTTTCTACTGGCAATGGGTTGTGGGAGTTCAATGTGATGCCGTTTGGTCTATGCAATGCCCCAGCAACATTTGAACGTCTAATGGAATGCGTGTTGCATGGTTTAACCTGGAAGGCCTGCCTAGTTTATCTTGATGACATCATTATAATGGGTCGCAACTTCGAAGAGCATCTAATGAACCTCGAAGAAGTACTCAGAAGAATAAGTAATGCCAACATGAAGTTGAATCCGGTAAAGTGCAATCTCTTCCACAAAGAAGTGAAGTACCTTGGACACATCATTACAGAACATGGAGTCAGAACCGATCCCGAGAAGATTGATGCTGTGAAAAATTGGCCAGTACCGAAGAATGTTCATGAGCTACGCAGTTTCCTTGGCTTATGCACCTATTATCGAAGATTCGTGGAGAATTTTGCGAATATCGCCAAGAGTCTACATAAATTGACAGAGGCAAATACCAAGTTTCTGTGGACAACCGAATGTAATGAGGCATTCTGCCGTTTAAAAGAAAAACTATGCAACACCCCTATACTAGCCTATCCAGAATCCGGAAAGATGTTCATTCTGGACACAGACGCAAGCAATGTAGGAACCGGAGCGGTTTTGTCACAGAAAGTTGGAGACGATGAGAAAGTGGTGGCGTACTTCAGTAAAGTTCTGTCAAAGCCGGAGCGGAATTACTGTGTCACGAGGAAGGAGTTGCTAGCTATCATCAAGGCTGTGAAACATTTCCACAAGTATTTGTGTGGACAACCATTCCTGATTCGCACGGACCATGCTGCTCTAAAATGGTTATTACAATTCAAATTTCCTGAAGGACAAGCAGCAAGATGGATAGAGATCCTGCAGAACTACGACTTCAAAGTTGAACACCGCAAGGGGAGGATCCATGGTAACGCCGATGCCCTGTCCAGAAGACCCTGTATAGAGGAGTGCAAGTCATGTAGCAGAACTGAGGGAAATGAGGCAATGAAAGTGAACCAAATCAAGTTCCAAACTCCTGAAGATTGGTGTACCGAGGCAATTAAAAGAGAGCAGCTGGAAGATCCAGCTATGGCTCCAATATTGAATTGGAAAACTGAGGGAAGGCGACCGGAGTGGAAAGAGGTCGCACCTTTAAGTACGGAGGTAAAATGCTACTGGGCGCAATGGGACTCACTATTTATGGACAACGGGATACTTAAAAGAAAATGGGAGTCCGCTGATGGAAAGAAAGTGTTAGAACAACTGGTGTTGCCATCAAGTCGAGTGGAAGAGGTACTGGGAAAGCTGCATGGAAGTATTTCTGGAGGACACCTGGGAGTCAATAAAACCCTAGCCAAAGTAAGGGAGAGGTTTTATTGGGTAAGGTATCGAACAGACGTGGAGCAATGGTGTCGGCGATGCGATACTTGTGCAGCGAGCAAAGGACCAAAAACTAGAACTCGAGGAGAGATGCAACAGTACAATGTGGGTGCCCCAATGGAGAGAATTGCTATAGACATTGCGGGGCCATTTCCGGAAACGACAAAAGGTAACAAATACATCATGGTGGTCATTGATTACTTTACAAAATGGCCGGAAGCCTATGCAATACCGAACCAGGAAGCAGTTACGGTCGCGGAAACATTAGTCAATGAATGGGTTTGCAGATATGGAACACCGCTCGAGTTGCATACCGACCAGGGAAGGAATTTCGAATCTCAACTGATGGAAGAGCTGTGCAGAACACTCGGCATTAGAAAAACACGAACTACACCTATGAACCCGCAGTCGGATGGCATGGTAGAACGATTCAACCGAACCATGGAAGAACATTTGTCAAAGGTAGTAGAAGCCAACCAAAGAAATTGGGACAAGGATCTTCCGTTATTCTTGATGGCCTATCGTAGCGCAGTGCACGATACGACAAGTGAAACGCCAGCGAATATCATGTTCGGAAGAGAACTACATCTTCCTAGTGACATCGAGTTCGGCATCCCTGGAGGTCTGGTATCCACGAAAACAGATTATGTGGGACAACTAAGGGAGAAGATGAATAAAATCCATCAGCAGGTTCGAGACCACATTAAGATTGCCAGTGACAAAATGAAAACCAGGTACGACATAAATGCAAATAGTGGCGGTTTTCAAGAAGGAGAATTGGTATGGCTATACAACCCCAGAAGAACTAAGGGAAGATCACCCAAGCTGCAGCCAGATTGGGAAGGCCCATATAAAATAATCAAACGAATTAATGATGTTATCTACCGCATACAAAAGGGACCCCGTACCAAGATGAAAGTGATACATCTGCAAAGGTTGGCACCGTACCAAGGTAACAGCACCAATGCGATCTCTGATATTGTTCGGGACGAACAAAACTAAATGGAGGGCAATGTAATAAACTTCGTCCAGAATGGGTTAATTTTATTTACTCATTCATGAATTGAAAGTTAACTCCTTTTTCAATCTTTTACTTGTATTGCAAATTGTATTGCATAAATTAATGTAAATTAAATTTGTTATACAAATGTTTACATTAATGAATTAAAAGGAGTTACCTAATACATTTTGCATAAATTAAATTTGAGTTCGCTAATACAAATGCAAGTTTGAATGAAAACAGGTGTGGCCTATTTCAGATGTACGGACTACGTAGTATTGATTTCTAGTGGATTATAGAAGTTTGATTTATTTATTTTTCGATATAAATAAGCAAACAAAAATATCAGATAGTCAGTTTTACTTTTGCAATTAAAAGTGTTGTATAAATATTCGAAAGTATAAGGAATAATCGGTTGTACTTGAGCCTGGGTACTAATAGTGAAAGAATCTGAACTTAGTGGAATAGTAAATACAGATTTTACGATTCCGAGTATTATTGATTCAAATTGCGGAAAAGCGGTGAAGTTTATGGTACATAAATTGGAGACCCTGGAATTCATTGTAAGGAAAAACGGAAGCTGCTGTAATTTGTTGACAAATAAAGTTTGAGATCCTGTTAACCAAAGATCCGTCTTTTTACTGTCGTGTTTGTTCAATAATCTAAAAGAACCAACGAAGAGTCGTTACAATATTATCAGTTTTATTTAAATCGAAATATGTACTTTTGAGAAAAATAAAATAAAAGTAAATAAGTTTGAGCATTTTCCGATCGGCAAAAATACATAAGTATGTTATTTCGTAGGCATGTTTATTGTTTGGTTAAGGTACGGAAAACCTTAATGATAAACATCAAAAATGTAAATTTTAGTTCGTGAAAAAGGTGCAGCTCAAAGTTTAATAGTCAAAACTATCTGTTCACTACAAAATAGAAGTGATAGTCTGTGTCAAGTAGAAACGAGTGTAAAACCAAACATTTCCAAATAATTAGGTGTTCTACATGTTTGAAATACTAACTTTGTCACTCGGATTAGAGATTAGAATTAGAAACAACTTCAACTAGCTAGGTATTGAAACAAATGTTTCTAGTAAAAATAAAAATACAAAATAATATTTATTTATTTATTTATATTTGGAAGCAAATGTAGAATGCGATATTTATACGATCGACTGAATCGAGAGAAGTGCAGAACCATCACGAAACCTCAGTGACAGTTAAGACTTTTATTTAATGTGAAATATTATATACAAAATGAAAATTCTATAAAAGAAATGCAAGCTAATTTATTAGTTAGCATTTTATATTGCAGACCTTAGTTTGTGGATTAAGAACATGTTATTTAAAGTTATAATCTGTTAGTCCTGAGGTTTCGTGATGGCTCCGCACTTCTCTCAATTCAGTCGATCGTATAAATATCGCATTCCACATTTGCATTCGAATATAAATAAATAAATAAATATTATTTTGTACTTTTATTTTTACTTTTGTTTTAATACCTAGTTAGTTGAAGTTGTTTCTAATTCTAATCTCTAATCCGAGTGACAAAGTTAGTATATCAAACATGTAGAACACCTAATTATTTGGAAATGTTTTACAATGTTTACACTCGTTTCTACTTGACACAGGATATCACTTCTTGTTGTACTGATATCCTGCACTTCTTTTTGTACTGAACAGATAGTTTTGACTATTAAAGTTTAAACTGCACTTTTTTCACGATAACTAAAATTTACATTTTTGATGTTTTTTGCACTGATATCACGAGTTTTTGTAGTAAATAATAAATTTTTCTACATCCGTACTATAAAAATACACTTATATGACCAAAATTCGTTTTATAATGATATTCATTTCAATACAGATTTTATTACGATACAGATTTTTAATCAATAGAAAGAAACCCATAGTTTTTCAATCAAACATGCTATGCATTTGACGTTTGTTGAAATTTTCGTATGGGAAAAATATGAACTTTGAAATTTGAAAATTGAAATTTTCGGTTGTAATACCATGAGTCATTGAAATTTTTTCGAAAATTTTTTGATTTTACGAATTAAATTATTTAGCAACACTGCGAATCAAAGCGCACAATAAACCACGAGTCCGAAGGACGAGTTGTTTAAGTAGTGGTTTGATTGAGCAGTGTTGCTTAAAAATAATTTAATGAGTAAAATTGAAAAATTTTAGACAAAAATTCCAATGAAGAGTGGTATTTAATGAGATAATTTTTTTTAAATTATAATTTTATTTAAAAGATAATAATTATTAGTTTCTAAATAAAGTTTTTTCTACAAAATATTCAGCTTATAAAAAATTATGTAAAATTGCAAATAATAAAAATGTCCGTTTTCATTCATAAATGATTGCTTGTTTATGTTTATTTGTCAAACATAAATTACAAATTTGTAGCATTTATGCGCCTACTAAGATAAAATTATATTTCATTTTGTTAGAAGAAAAAATGACAACAAAGAATTTTCATAACGACAAACCAAAATTATCGACGACAAGAAGAATTGCCGACAGTAAAAACAAAGCCTACTGTTTAAATACCATAGTTTGTATGAATGAAAAATAAAATATCTGACAGAAAAAAAAAATTATCGTTGTAATTTTCATTCATCGTTATTTACCGGGTGTAGAAAAAATAGCGTATGCCACTTTCATGTAATGGTTATCAATACACTCGCATATACCATACGAAACTCGCCTACGGCTCGTTTCGTATCCCGGTTAATGCTCGTGTATTAATAACCGTCATTACATGATCGTAGCATAATATACTATTATGAGCTTGGATTATAATGAAATAAATAATAAAAGTATACCAACTTAACGATTGATTGAATTATTTACAATTTTTCTGCGCTTATAAAAACAACATACCCAATAATCCGCAAGATATATAATTTGGGCCAAAGATTTATCTAGTGGTGCGGGTTGGTTGGGTGAACCTCGCATATTGGCACCAAATATTTTGAGGAGTATACTAGGATTGCTTAAGCATATGATGTAAAACCAAAATATTAGTCTCGTCATATTTGCTATTTGGTCCAGAATCTACAATAATTTGTTTATCTCCTTCAGATGAACTTTCGATATTAAACATGGCTCAGAACTATAAAAAAAATGTAAGTAACAGACTTAGTTCAAGTATCATTGCTTTAATATTAATTTCAAATTTCTTTAATATTAAGATTAATTTCAATGTGATTTTTAAGTATACAAATACTGAATTTATATTGTCTCACTTTTGTTTTATTTAACTAGAAACTAATTTTAATAAAACTATTTTTGACCTAAAAATAATTTTCAGAGTATGTAATTTCATATTTCAAAATAAGATTCAACAAACGTTTAACCACTTGTTACGGTGAAAATTTTTGTTTATTTGTATCTGCAAATCGACTAAAACTATGCAATTTGCTGTTCTACTTGAAAAAATTTTGACAGCTATAAAAGTTGATCATTAGAAAAAGTATTTGCATACCTGGAAATATTATTAGGGACAAAAGCGTTAAATAGCACACGCGGTGTTGTTGTAGTTGTCTAGTGATCGGCACTTTACGGTGCAGTTTTTAATTTCATTTAAGTTAGATCGATAAATACATATGTTTAAGAAAAAAGCTATATAATAATGTTTTTATGACAACTTCCTTTCTAATGTTTCTTATTCAAGACCAGAATCATCATAGTAAAATTTCATTAAATGATATTTTTGAAATATATAAAACGAACACACCAACCATAATTTCTATAATTTAAAATTTCTAGAAAAAGTGATTGCATACTCTGAATTATTGTTTGGGACAAAGGCTCTAAATAATACACTCCAATATTTTGTTGTAGGGTCTACCTATTGGCACATTATGGTATAGATTTTAAAACGAATTTAATTTAAATTGAATCCCGAAAATTTTTGGAAATATTCAGTCATTCGCAGTAAAACAAATTATAACAATGTTTTTATGACAACCTTAACACCTAAACCTTAACACATTTCTTTTTAAAACAAAATTGTCTTGTTAAAACCTTTTACGCAGAATCAGAATAAAATTTTAGAAAAAAATATTGCAATCCAGGAAAAAAAATTATTTGGAACAAATTCGCTAGATAATATACCCCGCTCTTATTTAAAACACATATTTCACCCTACAAATGTCCATACGCATTAAAATATTTCACCCTACAAATGTCCATACGCATTAAAAGAACAAATTATAATATGTAATGTTTTTATGTCACACTACAAACCAAATACATTCCCTTTTAAAATTGGTCTTAGCTCTTAGCTAATATGCTTTAGCTTTTTTATGCAAAATCAGAGTAAAATTAAATGATAATAAAGTTTTTACTTTTTATGACAGTTTCCTTTCTAATTTTTTTCTTAACAACAGAATCAGAGTAAAATTGACATTTGTTGATTTTTTTTTATTGTAAAAAGCGTTCAATGGATGGAGCGAAAGACAGCATGAAACTTATTCGTATTAAAAATTATTAACATTAGTTTCTTAAAACTCAAAAGTTTTTTCAAAATATTATATTTTAACAAATTTTGTTTACAACCATGTGTATTAAATTCATTTCATATGAATATTTAAAGGTGAGTTTATGTTAAACGAGTCGCCATAAGCTTATTATATTATATGGACAACATTAGATCATAACCTTTTTTGAGGTTATGTCTACTAGGTTCAGCGTATATAAGCAAAAGTGGTAATCACTATTTTTTTTTTCAACGAACAGCGATCTACCGCATCGGCATTGATAAGCAAAAGTGGTAATCGCTATTTTTTTTCACGAACAGCGATCTACCGCATCGCTTTGATTCTAAAGCAAACTAGTTTATTTCTATTTACAAAAGATTAAATTATAATGATTTTATTTTTAAAAAAAGTGTCTTAGCTCCTTTTTTAAACTTACAATAGATGGCGTCAAGACAAAAATCAGTTAATGGAAATCGCTTTGATCTTAATGATAAATATTCTTAGAAATTTCATTTTAATTAATTTTGTATACGGTTTATTGTACAAAATCTATTTCAAATTAAAATTTAAAGGTGAGTTTATGTTACAAAACTCGTCATAAGTTCGTATATGTTAAACAACATTAGATCAAATCATTTTTTTGAGGTTATGTCTACTAGGTTCAGCGTAAATAAAGCAAAAGAGGTAATCGCTATTTTTTCACGAACAGCGATCTACCGCATCGCTTTGATAAACGGATTTTGGATGCAGCAAGTATTTGAAAGCAACGATATATGTAACTAAAAATATTGTTAATAAGCAGTAGGGTAAGGAAGCGGATTGTTTTTGAATGATAAATAAACTGATATTGGGGTGCAGCAAGAAGGTGAAAGCAACAGTAAACATAACTAGAATATTGGCTGGTATAGTTATTGAGCAGATTATTAAGGAAGCGAAGTGTTTTTATTGGATACTAAGAAACAATGTGTGTAGTATAGTGCTTGTTTTGGATTAAACCTGAATATCTAGATTGAAGATGGACAGGAAATAATTTACAATTGTGTTCAAAACCGGATTTGTTTGGGTGCAGTCAGGAACTAAGAACAGTAATGCCTGTAACTTTGTAAATATTAGTAAGTAAGATTTGTATAGGTTAACGATGTTGATATTTTGTTGGAATTTTTTTTGATTAATTGTGTATTCACTTACTAGCAAAATTTACTTATTTTTTTTAAATTATTCATTCGTAAATATATGTTATATTAAACCTGTCGCAAAAATTGAATAACATCGACTGAGAGAGTCAACATGACGCATACGTTCATTTTTTCTATGCTCTACTTCAAAATTATAGTCTTGAAAATATAAAACCCATCTTGCCATTGCTGCAGGTAGGTCGTTTTTCTTCATTGTACTTACTAATGCTTGACAATCTGTCACGAGCTTGAATTGAACACCTAGTAGGTAAATACGAAATTTAATCAAAGCTATATAAACGGCTTTCACTTCTAAATAATAGCTATGCATTTTTTCGTCGCTCGTTGATGTTTTTCGGCTCATATAGTACACAGGATGCAGTTTCCCATCATCAGCTTTTTGTAAAAGTATAGCCCCAAAATCCTTTCTGACTTGCATCAGTGTGTAGCTCTGTTTGAGCATTCTGCTTAAAAATTTGGAGTACCGGCGACCCCATCAGGATTTCCTTCAACTGCAAAAATGCTGATTTCTGCTCAATACCAAATCTAAATGTAACTTCCTTACGAAGCAAATCTGTAAGTGGCTTAGCTATAATAGAGTAATTCTGTATAAATTTTCGGAAATAGCCTGTTAGTCCCAAAAATGACTGCACGTTTTGAATATTTTTTGGTTCCGGAAATTTTTCAACTGCTATTACTTTATCTTTAGAAGGTTTTACTTTCCCGTTTTCGATCACGTGTCCCAAAAATTCTACTCTTCTTTGAAGAAATTGGCACTTGGTCCACTTAATGCTGAGTCCATTTTCTGCAGCCTGATTCAATACCATTTTCAATTTACTTATTCCTTCTTCTTCATTTTTGGATGGTATAATGATATCATCCATATAAGTAATTATGATGTTATTATAAATCAGCTCCTTGAACACAACGTTAATAAAGCGTAGGAATATGGCCGGCGAAATTTTTAATCCGAATGGTGCTTTATTGAACTCAAAATGACCCTGATATGTAACGAATGCTGTAAATTGTTTCGAATTTTCATCGACAGGTACATGAAAAAAACCATTCTTTAAATCCAATGTGGAAAAAACTCTTGCTTCTGCTAATTTATCCAGCTGTTCTTCAATGATTGGCATAGGGAACTGATCCTTAATAATCAGTGAATTTAACTTACGGTAATCAATGCACACTCTTGGACTATTATCCTTCTTTTTAACTACCACCACCTGACTACTATATTCGGATGAAAAAGGTCTTATAATTTCTTGTTGTAACCATTGCTCTATTTGTTGCTGAACTACCTGCTGCTCAATCAAAGGTAGTCTTCTAGGTCTTGTAAATATAGGTGTATCATTAGTCAGCACAATTTTCAATGACACAGGGCTTGGTTTCGCATAACTCGGGTTGTAGTTTTGAACCAAATCCTTAACAATTTTTTCATATTTTGGCGAAACATTTAGCTCTTCATTTTCTTTCACTTGAATGTTCATTATATCTGCTAAATGTGTATCACTTGTTTGTCTTATATTTCGAAATTTAACACCGTTCTTATTAACTAAAATTTCGGCTTGACTTATAAAGTCGTTTCCCAAAATTAAATCGACTTTGATTGCGTTGTTTTCGACAATGTAACAGTTTCCAATCATTTCAACATCATCCACTCTTATTACTGCGTTAAATACACCTGTTGTCGAACTTTCACCACTACCGAAACCCGCAAATTTTGATCTGTCATACTCCCTTACAATGTTTGTTATTCTGGTTACTGCACTTTCACGAATTATAGTGACGTCGCTGCCCGTATCAATTAATGCTTCTATTGACATTCCATTTCATTCGATAATTCGTTTTGTGTTGTTTCTGCTGACTATTATATTCAAGACGTTGTTATCGCTGGAAGTAGACGTAGCATTTGGACAATTTTGTGACTCATGTCCAAATTTGCTGCATTTGAAACATTTAGTTTCACTTGTACAATCTGCACGCTTATGCTCTCTGGATCCACAATTGAAACATGCATACTTAAAATGTCTACCCTGATAATTTTTATAATTTGTTTGCCTGCTGTTATACTTATTACTGTTGCTATTGTTGTTGCTTGTGTTGCTTTCTGCATTTGTTTTTGTGAAAGGCGTACTATTATATGGCCTAAAATTGGTTTTTCTTGCAGAGACTTCTTCATCTTTTAGCTTTTCATACGCTTCCAAAAAGGGTTTTTAATTCCGCGCATGACTTTGCTGTGTATAAAATAGCCTTTTTTGATGAAGAATCGTTTATTCCGGCGACAATATATTCGACTAAATCACGCTTACTAATATTACCAGCACTGCCTATCTGTTTCATTCTAAAAAAGTAATTTAATAAAGATTCATTTTCTGCTTTGCTGGTTGTGGATAACATTTGATGAGAAGCCTTACTCGATACTTCTTCATTAAATTCTTTTATTAAAACACCTTTTAATGTAGCCCAAACTGCACAACTTTCCTCTGCTTCTACTGCTATTTTTGCTGCACCTTGCAATAATCGCCGACAATATAAAAACTTTTGCAAGTCATTCCACTCGAACGCTACTGCTACTTCTTCAAACCTTGCTAACCATTTTTTAATATTTTTGCTTTTCTCACCGTCAAATTTTTCCAAAGCCTCCTCAACATCTTGAAATGAAAAAGCATTTTTCGAGCTCATTGTTGAATCTTGTTGCGTGTGATTTAATTGATTTAAAGTAAAAACGATGTCATCAAACGCTTCATCTACTTTTTTATATGATTCTTCTAACTGTTTTGTATCTATATTTTTATCCTCCAAAAGTAAATCGTTAGAAGTTTTATTTAAATTATCCACCTCAATATCTACTTCTTTAGATTATGAAGTACCAGCTAACATGGACTCCCTCAGCCTTTATATCAAATCTATTTTTTTTTTATAATGAATTGGGCAGCCACGATCTTTCAAAATCTCTTGTAACTGTCTAGTTGTTAAGTGGGATATTGAATCATTCATAGAAAAAATGATTCATTTTAAAATTAATAATTTATCACAAATATGCGTACACAGCAATTTGTACGGTAGTTTTGTACAGAAGACAGTGTATGTACAAAACAATAAATTTATTAAAAATTAAAACAACTAATTAACTGATCTATTTAATATTTATACACACAAAAATATAAAAATATGAAAATATCGGTACCTTAAGGCTTTTAAATCCTTTATTGCGTTTGTTGTCGCATATAACTTTCACAA
>CAVNZG010000041.1:0-33656 GCA_963693315.1 Diogma glabrata
AACCCAACGATTGTTTTGAAGACCAATAATTTGGGATTGATGGTAACGTATGATCTCCTGATAATGGTAAAATGCCCATAAATCTTTTCAATCGCACAACATCCAAACGAAATTCACAGTTTACCTGGGAAGCATATGTATTAGTTTCAGTTATTATATGACTCAAAACTTCATCATCATAAAACTTGTTGAATAATTCAATAGGTGATAAATCTTTTAATTTTTCACATAGTTCGGTTTTCATATCCGCTAAAGATGCAGGGTTAGGTGGCTATATTATATTTAAATTGTTTTCGATTTCGGTTTCTGGACCATTTTGGTTTACCAAAAGAAGTTAATGGTTTTTTGCTTTCTTTTGTCTTGGTTCTTGATGATTAGATGGTCCAGGTTGGGGTTCTTCAACGATGAACTCATTTTCTCCAGTATCATCAACAGTATTTTGTGAAGTTTCCAAATCGCCAAAAATATTACAATTAACATCAGGATTCAAAAGTATAAAATTATTATCAATATCTTCTTCATCGCTTAATTCATCCACCCGATCAGGTGAAGAATGTTAATATTAGAAATATTTACACTTCTTCATCTCCATCACTCCAGTTATCAATAATTTGTTGCCATTCACGTATTGTCAAAAGCTTTTGACGCGACATTATATAACTACAAATTATATACAAATAATAAACATACGATGCAAAGAATGAACGTTAAAACAAATGTTCTATATAAAATCTGTACTTAGCCTTTTTTATGTATAAAACTCAATTTTAACAAAACAATCTCACACGAAGTAATAAACGTCTATTTTCTTCAAAATAGCGATAACAAATGAGATAAAATTTCATAAAAATGATGAAATGCAAAAATTAGTAGAAAATTTGATTATTCTAGGGTTCGTGCCAGTGTTCGATGAAACGAACACTTAACTTAACGTACATCTGGAAGCACCCCAATGTTTCCAATAAATATGAAAACTATTCTTATAAGTAATCTCATCTATCGGCACAAATTCGTCATCATTAGTTTTTCGATTTTTGTTCGTTTAGTATTTTATATAATTATTCAAAAATATGTCTAAAAACAAGGGTGTTTTGCAAGAAAGGTTGTGGTAGGAAGGGGAGGCTTGAGCCACCATAGAATTTCTTTGTCGAATACACAACACGTCAAAGGAGCGTGAAAGTTTTTTTTAGAAAAAAAACAATTTCACTGTTCGATGAAACGAACAGAGGATCGAAATGGGTTAATATTTGATTTTATTCCAATTTTTGGAATGTTTTTAGAACTTAAAAAAATTTTTTATGGTTATACATATATTAAGAATGTTGAAATAAGGTTCAATTTTTGAATTTTTAAGAATTTTTGGAATATTATTAGAATTTAGAAAAAGTTCAAATATTTGATTTTATTCTAATTTTTGGAATATTTGGAATTTTGAAAAAAGTTTCAATTTTTGATTTTGTATAATTTTTGCAATATTTTCCGAATTTTTTAAAAAAGTTTAATCTTTGATTTTGTAATAATTTTTGGAATATTTTTAGGATTTTGGAAAAAGTTTGATTTTATTTATTTTTACAAAATTTTTGGAATTTTGAAAGAAATATGAATTTGTGATTTTGTAATATTTTCTCGAGACACTAAATGGAGAGGTTTTTGAGTAGTTTGCCGAGTTTAACTAAAAATCAAGTCCGCATAAAAGTTTTTTGCCGAAAACTATATAAAAATCCTTAACCCAGAACGAAGTCTTGATATCTCAGAGCTGTGAGATTTCAGCCCCTCCATATTTTTTCAATTGAAATTTGATTTGATTGAAAAAGGACAAAAACGATTTGAAGTATGGCATATTTTGTTTTGTATATTATTTCGTTATCTTCTTTTATTTATTTGTGATAAACAGAGAAATCCAGATAATTATTGTTTAAATTAATCTAATGAATTAAATTTAAAATGTTTAGTTTTTAAATAAAAATTTTTGTTTACATTTTATTTTGGGAAGCAATTAAATTATGATAAAAATTTTGTTTTTTTTATCGAAAAATTAGAGAAAATTTAGTAAACTTAAATATTTTGCAATATAACAACAAATATTTATTTATAACTTTTCGATTTAATTTAGCATCTACGGGTGTGACAACCCCGCGTACTCCAGTCATTGCTATTGGCATACGAGTTAACGTGAGATATCACATACCACTGGCAATAGCAGTGAGATATCACTAACCAAGGTGACATCTTAGGGGTGGTGGCGAATGAAATTTATTCAGTCAACGGTAGCACCCTCAATCTTAGCTGTGAAATGATCTTTGATGATGAGACGCTATTGCTTTCTTGTTTCCTTCATATAACTATATGTGGGCTTTGATCTTCAAGAAAGACGGTGCGTCACAGGATCAAGGAATATGCAACCGGCTGGATTATTGGCAACTACATTTTTGTTTTGTTTCAGCAAATTTTTGTAAAAATTGGCTATTTACTTTTTAATTTACTTTTATTTTCTCTATTCTATCATAAAATATTGGCTTATGTCATATTTTGTTAGTGATAGAATTTTTTGTATAGTTATCCATTCTCTAACAAAAAATATAAAAAAATCAAAAAAAGAAAGATTTACGTCCATCAACACCTTTGAACGTATGTTGTTGTGGGACCTTGGTCTTAAAAGGTTTTTATGTGTTATTGTGACACATATTGTAATTCCTACTACTCAACACATTTTATTAAAAAAAAAATTATTTTTAAAATTAGTAATTTCATTTAAGTAATAGGATCTAAGAAACGCATGTTGATATTTTTAATTCGCTTTGTGATTGTTAAAAATTATTTCTCTTTTACCTTAATGTTACTAAAAGAAAACAAGGAACATTGAACAAAAATCGATTTGCAAAATTTAATTGTTCGAATGAATTATTTATTAATTTATTGGTTTGCTGCTCCTCTGTGACATTTACTTGTAGAACTTCAGAATATTCAGTTGTTTCCTGTCTCGAGTTAAATATGTAATCGTTTATGTTTGTAAGGATAAGTAGAGATTAATTATTTAAATTTAAATATATAAATCCCTACAAATGTTTATAGTGACTAATTTCCTGTTTTTTTACTAACAAACCCGAGTCAAAACATTTTTCTCACCAAAACCAATCTTATCCAAAACCAGAACCTATCCTAATACAAAATCCCATGGTGTAAGGAGCTATCCACAAGAATTCACGGTTAGCTCAAATGCCATTCTCACCTGTCCGCGTTGCAACCTGCTGGTTAACTGACGAGGCTCTGACGACCGAGTAACGGTGGTATAACCGATCATCGAGGACTTCATAAAGTTCTTGCTTATATAATTCGCTTAAAATAGGTAAAATAGCTGTAAAATGATTTTACAGCTATTGATGAGAGCACCGCGTCTTGCTGGTTAAGTTATCCATCTATCTAGCGTTGGCGCAAACTAACGTTTGACAGCCAACTAAAACAGGATTCCCAATTACGGAGTTCTGGTAGTGCTTCCAACTGAATTTTCAAAAATTGCTTTTTTTTGTATTATAAAAAACTATAAAAACAATTAAAAACTAAACTCAAAATATTTCCGTTATGCTATAACCTTTTATCGATAATTGATATTATTTAAATTTAATAAAATTTGATCCGAAAACAAAACCAAAAACCGATTATACTTTTCATTCATTAAAATCATAAATAACAATTTTATTAAATTTTCTCTAATTTTTCGATAAAAAAAACAAAATCTTTATCATAATTTAATTGCTTCCCAAAAGAAAATGTAATCAAAAAATTTTGATCAAAAACAAAATATTTTAAATTTAATCCATTAGATTAATTTAAACAATAATCATCTGGAATCGCAATTTCTCTGTTTATCACAAATAAATAAAAGAAGTTGACGAAATAATATACAAAACAAAATATGCCATACTTCAAATCGTTTTTTCAATCAAATCAAATTTCAATCGAAAAATAAATTATATAAAAATTTGTTTTGTTTTAAGTTTCCACAAAAATAATTTGGCTACAAAAAAATTATTTTTGTATACCTGTTGTACACGAATACATTTATAAAAACAATAATAATCTTAAAGTGTTAATCTTGTATATCTAACAATAAATAGAAAACAAATAAATATAAACAAAAAATTTTACGTATGCAACACTAATTTTAAATATTACTAATCATCTACTTAAGTACAGGTGTCACTAGATAGTTAATATCCAAAAGTTAAATATAAAAACTATCCCAAAATTTTGTTCAGCTTCATTTGTTTTATATTATTATTTGTCTATGGCCAGACCCAGACGTATAATTTATAAAAAATATATAAAGAAATGAAAAACACCAAAAAATTTTCTAAACGAAATCCCCTCGTTCGGTGATAAATTCTCACAATTTTTTGGAAAATTTCTCGAGCAAGTGGTATTGATAATAGCAGGTCTGTCAATACACTTCCTTTCCAAAATTTAAACAAAAAATTATTTCGAATTAAGTATCACCGCCCTTGGGAATTTACTACTCATTATACATAAATTTTCAAATATAACTACTAAAATACTACCAATAAAATTAGAATATAAAACCACCAGCTTAGGTTTAAAATTCGACCCACACACATGTCTTTAAAAATTTAATGAAATTTTTGCCAAGTATTTTATTTTTATCTGTTTTGATAGTTCTTAGCAAAACAAAAAGTTGTTCTACAGATAATCTTTAAATAATGATCAAACTTTTCTAATTTCATTCAGATCATCGATGTTGAAATAATGTTTATTCAAAATTCTAAAATAGAAAACTCAGTTCTATGCTATTAAATTGTAAATCTATTGCTGCTATGCAAGTAATGAAAAAGATAAGATAAAAAGTTTATCTTCTACTGTCGATAAGGGAGGGTTCGATGAATTTTCATATAATTTAATTTATTAAGATCTACTATATACAGTTTGATTTCGTCATTTTATATAAAATACAGTGAAACTTCCATAATTCGAACCACCAAAAGCCATCAATTTTAGTTCGATTTAGGGAAATTTCGAAATATAGAAACGATTTATAAAGAAATTCAAAATTTTAATTCGAAATATTAATACGATTTATAGAGAAATTCGAATAATAGAAGTTCGATTTATGGAAGTTTGACTGTAGCTCATTTTAATATAATACATTAACACATTGGAATAATAATTACTTAAAAAATATGTTCAAGTGTCATTGGATGATATGAATAAAAAGAAGTAAAACTAAAAAATTGTAGTAACTACACAAAAGTTAAAACTAGCTCAAAACTTTCCATTTGGTATGAATAAAAATATTTTCGAATTTGTAGTTGGTACTTCTTTCGAAAAACTGTTTGACTACTAGTAAAATCTGTCAACTAGTTGTCAATCATTTTCTTTTAATTTTTTTAATTTTTTAAAAACGTTAAACAATTAAAAATATTCATTTAGATATTTAAAATAGAATCTTTTACTTTTAGTTATTTTTAATGGTTTAAACAGTTTTTTTATTTTAATAAGTTTAGTTTTTTTAAAAATTTTAAGTTAGTTTAAGTTAAGGAAAAATACAACGAGGTTTGGGTTTGGATAAATCGCCTAACGCGAATCGATATTCTATTTGCCACAGCGCTGCAAAAGTGCGGCAGTTCTTAAAATAAAAAAAAACTCACCGTTCTCTCGTACTCCCGTTCTTAAAATAAAAAAAAAGAAGCAGCTATGGAGATTGCTGATTTCATTCTCCTAGAAAAAGGAATCAAAATAATCGAAGAAGGAATATTATTAAGATTCAAAGGAATATTATTAAGATTATTATTAGGATTCGTATTTTTTGCTTACTGCTCAAACTCCTCTTGTTTCGTTGCATTCACCCATAAAATGTTCAGCGAGTCACATTCTCACTCTCAAATCGATAAAGAGATTTAAAATTATCACTTGTGGTGTTTCGTCTATATCTTTGTAAACCTTTTGCTATCGTACGTTTATTTGACAAACATAGACATTTATAAAATTTAATTGAAATAAAACGTATATTTATTGCAGTTTTCAAAATGTTGAGTCACTTTATCAAAGGTTGCCTTTTTATTATTACTTCGGTCTGAAAGACCTAAGTATTACATTCATGAGCTATAAGTGAAATTCTTACCCCCACTTTTTTGGCATTTCTCGACGTTTTAGAACCTACTGATTCTAAAAAAGAAAAAAAAAGTCTGTCTACCAGCCGACTGGCCGTCACAACCGACGAAATCTAGAAAACGGCTGAAGGGATTTAAAAAATTTTGAATTTTAAAAAAAAGTACACTCAATGGTAAGAGCCGAAAGGACGATGTGTTTGATAACTGCACCGGAAGTGTGTCAAAAAAATCGTCTAGAGTAGTGTGTCAAAACATGGAAATATGCATATTTTTTGCTTAATAAACGTTCATTTTAAGTGATAATGAGTAGGAACAAAGAATGTGAAGAAATCTGGATGGTCGGGATTGGTATGTGAGATCAAAAATTAGATTATTGCATTATAAGTTTGTAAAAAAAATGTTGTCTAGTCACTAGTGTGTCAAAAGAAAGATTTTTATTTATTTTTTTACCTAATTTTTTGGAAAAATATAAAATTAATTGTTTGTTTGACATGAAATTTTATTATTATTTTTGAGAATTATGGCATTATAAGTTTGTCAAAAAAATGATGTCAAGTGTGTCAAAAGAAAGATTTTTATTTATTTTTTTAACCAATTTTTGGAAAAAAATAAAATTAATTATTTGTTTGACATGAAATTTTATTATTATTATTATTGAGAATTATAAGTTAGTCAAAAAATAATGTCAAGAGTGTCAAAAGAATGATTTTCATTTATTTTTTTAGAAAAAAATAAAATTAGTTATATGTATGAAATGAAATGTATAATGAACAGGAAATTATTATTATTGCATATTATTGCATTATAACAATTAAATAGTAAGTTTGTCAAAAAATTATTGTGCCAAAAAAATGATTTCATTTATTTTTTTAGATAAATTTTTGGAAAAAAAATTTAGCTGTTTGTTTCGTAAATATTGCACATGAAAATTTTTGAATTTGTTATAGTTTTTGAAATATTTTTGTAATTCTGAAAAAGTTTCAATTTTTGATTTTGTAAGAACTTTTGGAATATTTTTAGAATTATGAAAAATTTTAAATTTTGGATTTTATTATAATTTTTATAATTTTGGAAAAGTTTCAATTTTTGTTATTGTTATAATTTTTGCAATATATTTAGAGTTTTAGAAATAGTTTGAATATTTGATTTTATTCTAATTTTTGGAATATTTTTAGAATTTTGAAAAAAAAATAGAATTTTTGAATTTCATATATATTTAGAATTTTGAAAAATGTTTAAATTTTGGATTTTGTAAGAATTTTTTTTTATTTTTTTATAATTTTCAAAAAAAATAGAATTTTTGAATTTTATGTATATTTAGAATTTTGAAAAATGTTTCAATTTTTGATTTTGTAAGAATTTTTTGATTTCATCATAATATTGCAAAAAGTTTCAATTTTTGATAGTTTTTAGAATTTTGGAAAAAGTTTGAATTTTTAAGAATTTTTGGAATATTATTAGAATTAAGAAAAAGTTTAAATATTTGATTTTATTCTAATTTTTGGAATATTTTAAGAATTTTGAAAAAAAAATAGAATTTTTGAATTTTATATATATGTTTAGAATTTTGAAAAAAGTTTCATTTTTGATTTTGTAAGAATTTTGGAATAGTTTTAAAATTTTGAAAAATTTTAAATTTTTGATTTTATTATAATTTTTGTAATTTTGGATACAATTTTTGATTTTGTTATAATTTTTGCAATATTCTTAGAATTTTTGAAAAAATTTTAATCTTTGATTTTGTAATAATTTTTGAAATATTTTTAGAATTTGGTTTGAAAAAAGTATGAATTTTTGATTTTATTTAATTTTTACAATATTTTTGGAATTTTAACAAAAATATGAATTTATGACTTTGTAATATTTTCTCGAAACGCTAAATATACATAATTGACCAAAACTAAAAACAATGTCCTCATAAAAGTTTTTTGACGAAAACTATATCAAAATCCTTAACCCAGAACGAAGTCTTGATATCTTAGAGCTTGAGATTTCAACCCCTCCATATTTTTCTTTTTCAAATTTAAACTGTTAAAAACATGTAGTATTTGCTATTGTAGCGTGAAAAAAAATTACTACTGTTGTAGCATTTACTAGTTTTATTCATACGAAATAGCTAAAAATAGCAAAAAAACATGTTCGAAAATTTGTAGTTTAGTAAAGTTGTTTTTATTCATACCAACTAGTTCTAAAACATAAAATAAGTTCCAAAATGTAGTAAAGTTAAACTAACTACTTTTTATTCATACCAGCCATTGTATTCCAATCGCAATCCGCAAATAAGATGAGCACAGAAAATAGTTTAAAAGATATTAGAGTATGTTGCTATGGCGATTGGCTTTGTATTAATGTCTTTTATGTGAATATTTAACGTTGGTTAAACAAATTGAAGGATTCAGAATTTATAAAACTTAGTCCAAGTGTCAGGTTCAAGACAAGTTTTATCACGTTAACAACATAAATCTACTTTACCATTAATAATTAAAATATTGACTTCGCTGTCTATCTAAGTCTTTTACTCCTATGTTTTACAAAAGTTATCAAATTTGCGGAACAATTGGTATAAGTAAATTATTTTTTTTTGTTCGTTAATTTTGTTAAATTTCTTTCGTTGGAAAAAAAAAATTAGTCTCAAAGAGTTTTATTTCTAATCAGTTTTATTTCTTTATTAATACTGCATAGCCAGGATCAGTTTTTGTTGATTTGTAATTTTTTTTATTTGTGATATGCAGGTGGCAAATGTGGAACTGGGATATAAGTTAGTGTGAGATATTATATACCACTGGGAGTAGCAGTAAGATATCACTATCCAAGGTGATACCTTAGGGGTGATGGTGGATGAAATCTTATGTCAACGGTAGTACCCTCAATCTCAGTTATGTATTATTCATTGTTTTAATAAGTATAAAAAAATTTAAAATAATAACTATTATTCATTGGTGATGGCACTGCACTATTGCTTCCTTGAAGAAATGAGCTTCTATATAACTCTTTATGTGAGCCTCAAATATTTGAAAAAGACAGTACGTCACACAAAAAAAGAATTTACCACTGGCATTAGCATTATTTGCAATAAAATTGTATGCAACTATAGTAAATTTTATGACATAAATTTTATGCCACTATTTATACTAGCATTATTTGCAACCCAGTTTTAGTTTTGTTCCAGTAAATTTTTTAAGCAAATTCATTTACTTGCCTCTTATTTTATTTGTACACACTTTTATTTAACTTGACTCTTGAGAGCTTTGATGGGTGGAATTTTGTGATTCATTTTTCAGTAACTTCCCATTATGTGATTGATCCCAAATTGAAAGACAAGTTTGTTGAAGCAGTCAGTACGTATTTCTAAAACTTTTAAAGTAAAAAACTTTATAAATCTGAAGGAAAAAAATTCAAATTTTTCTTCATTCTGAAAGACCTTAAAGAATTGCACTGAAATCCTCATCCTCTGGCTGACTCATTTTGAGCGAAGGAATTTTGGTAATACTGTGTATATCATTATAATCATAGACATCATACATGTTTGTGTCATTTCATATGGATAAAAGGCCTTACATTATAAATAATGAACACAAAAAAAAAATAAAAGTATGACATTTCGTTCAAAGTTTATAGACCTTTTTTCTTAAAGTTAAAATCGTTATTTTGGTGTATTTGACAGATTACACACAGCAATGATAATTAAAAATCAGTTATTAGGTATGAAAATATGAAAATCCATAAGATCTGAATGCCCATTTACCACGCTGAAATTTTGCTCATACTGAGTATCTCATTATAATAGAGGACATATTACACATTTTTGTCATTTTTATATGAAAAAATGGCCTTAAATTGTAAATAATGAGTGATTTGTTTGTATTTCGAAAATTTTAAATAATTGTTATTTCTTCTAAATCCAGATTGTTTTGTGTTCTCGTAAAGTTTTTTTACTATAGTTGCATAATTATTATTTTTTCAATACATTTACACAATTAATGATTTCTAATTATCATTGCTGTATGTAATCTGTCAATTACATACAGTAATATAACGATTCGAATTTTAAGGAAAATGCTCTATAATTCAGACCTTTTTTCCGAAAAAAACTTGACATTTGGTGCGAACATATATATTTAATAATTTATGTGCAACTTAAAATTAATACAATGAGCAAAGAAACGTACTAAAATTTTACACTGGATGTTTAAATAACATAATTACAATTGTTATAGTGCAATTAACCTTATTAAAATTACTTTAAATTTCAAAGAATATTAAATTTTCGGTAAGTGATTTAATTGCTAGTTTTACTTATGGTTTTTTTTTTGTGAAATAATGTGGTTAACTTATTTGTAGGTAAAATTATATAACTAAAAACTCTAAAATAAATAAAAAAATTTAAAAAACACACTTTTCGAAAAACGAACTATAAAGTAGAAAATAAATTTTGCATTAACACCAGCGTTATGTCTTTTATAATTATATTTCATTTGAAATTGTTAGAAGAAAAAATATTTAAATGGTATTTAACACATCTTAGCATAGATGCAAATATTAAATTTTTGACTAATTTAAAATGCTAATTTTCGATTGACAAACAGTTTTCCGTTCCCATTTGTTACATAAAATAAAAGTGGGTGGCGCATTCAGAAAGGAAAAGGAATAAACATTGGTAGTCTCTCTTGTTAGAGATTAACATAGAATACATTTGTTCCTTTTCTAACAAACAAATTGAACAGTTGTATTCATCTACGGGACATTCCATGCTAGTGGGGAAAAACAGTGAAAATATCAAATTACAGTAGAGGGATTGTTTTGCGTATTATTTGGTTTAGAAATGTTAGTTTTTTCATATTTTTAATATTTCTCTCTCAAGCATTTAGTTTTTTAGCATTGGCAACACTTTGAAGTTGGCCTCAGCTTGTTTTGATTTTGCTGAATCACATTGTCAAATTTTGAACAATAGTAAGTCACATTATTATATTTAAAATAAATGTTACAATCGATAAATATTAATTATTGCACTTAAAGTTAATATTGTACACTTCTTAAACAAGTTTTCTAGTTAAATTAACTAAATTATATGCATTTCAAAAGTACACTGTTACATGTAACGTAAGTTACTAAAACTTGTAAACAGTTTTATTAGAAAATAAGAAATGGAAAAACAATGTTAATCATTTCAAATTTTCTTACTGATAGGTAAGCACTAAACTGACAGCAATAGTTTTCTTTTAAATATTACTTATTTGTTTTTTTGTGCAATAATCAAAATGTGTAACGTAAGTTACCAATATATATATATGCAACGTAAGCTACCTAATTAAAAGGTACTAGTCCTCTGTTCAGAAATAATATGCCGTGTCAGCATGGTATTCTGGTAAGCACCACTCTATGGCTTTGATTTCGGACAATTTAAGTCACTCCAAAGAAACGTAGTACCTTCCATAGAATGCATACTAGAAAAATTTCCTGAAAAAATAAAATATGTACATATTTGGTCATATGGGCCAAGCAGTCAATTCAAAAATCGTTACACAGCTTCAACATTGCATGTTCTTGAGCATCAGCACTGAAAAAAGTTAAACTGGAACTATTTTGCCTCTTCCCATGACAAAGGTCCTGTTGATGGGACAGGTGGATCCATAAAAAAGAGTGTGCGAAATGCTATACTAAAACGAAAATACATTGTCACCAATGCAAGTGAGGTTGTTTCTGCAGCACACTACTAACCATCTAAAAATAAATGTTCTAGAAATCACTCCAACTGATATTAAGATGCGTAGCAAAAATCTCAATCTATTCAAAGCATTTTTACAAGCTTCCCTCATTGAAAAGATTAAGTTAGTCCATCATTTAAGAACAAAGTGAGAAGAAACAGAGGGGTTTTATTTAGTTAAAGATTTTGAGAAACAAAAAGGAAAATCAGATATAAAAGCTTGGGATTGGTATATGGTTGAGTATGAAAGCTCATTATATCCTGGAGTTGTAACTTTCGTTTAAGATAATGAATATAAAGTAAACGTAATGCTGGCTGCAGGAACCTATTGGAAATGGCCAGAAAATAAAGATGAAATCTTTTATAAAAAGGAAAACATGATAAACAATTGAACCACCAATACTTGCCAATAAAAGAGGGCATTGTAAGTTTAAATTGTCAATTTTTATTGTAAAATTATGATTAATTACATTATATTATTATTTTAAATTGAATAAAACAATGTTATACGTTGCTTAATTTTATTTTATTGATTAAAATTATCTTAATTACCTTTTATATTTAAGTATTATAAAAAAAATGCAAAGGGAATTTTGTAACGTAAGTTACTGTAACGTAAGTTTCCCATTTAAATATTTATATAAATTGTAGTTTTTTAAATAAAATCTCCAAACCTATTAAAAGAAATTGCTAAACATGTCAAGAATTTATATATATATGTACTCTCAAACAGAGAACTGTTTTAATAGAACAGAATTTTAACCTTCTAGAAAATTGAAAATATAGCTATTCCCTTTTGAAGTTATACTTCTTTGCGCTCGTTGTAAATATTTTGATGGGGTGTTAATCGAGAAACCGCGTCACGCTTGTTTAAATTATATTTTAACCTTTATGCTGTATGGTAATAAAGACGAAATTAGTAAATCAACCTTATGCTGTATGGTAATAAAGACGAAATTACTAAATCAATCATATTTTATAATAATAAAACATTATTCGCTTAGTTATCTTTGATCAATTTTTTATTTCACTTTTCGGAATTATCATTAAAAGGAATAGTTAATGTATAATGTGACAAACAAATATGTACATTCATATGAAAATTATGTTAAATTATTTTTTAACAAATACATATTTCTAATTTACAACAAATATGTTCTTATGGTTTGCAATTATATAAAATATGTACATATTTCTATGCATTAGCACCAATACGATACATTTAAGCATTGCTTATATATGATTAAACAAACCTGCTTGCATTAGCAGAACTGCCCTCACATGTTCCAAAAATTGGAAATTGACGTTTCTTTTCCTCTTCTTGAAAACATTGATTAACCAAGAATTTGCATTGGAACCTTAGTACCGAAGAAAAAGATTATGAACAATATCAAAGCTACAGGTTTAAAGTGTTTTACTTATTGAGTGAAATATGCTTCTACATTACTTTCAAAACTAATATTGTTATTGCAAGGGATCTATAAAATATATGCAAATATGTTAACAAATGGTGTGATTTGACTGTTTTAATAATAATATATAAGTCTGAATTTACAAATGAAATTAGTCTTATTATTATTTTTTTCAATTTTTGTTTTAAGTTGTGGGAAGGAATGTCGAAATAAGACGATGACTATAAAGCGATAAAACCCATTAAACGAAAATATTCACTAAAAATTATTCTTTAACCGGCCGGCGTATGCATCAATGTAGTAGAGTATTGCAGACAATCGATAAAATAAATTTGCAAATTGCAATACGACCCTCAGAATAGCAAAATTTCTGGATTGATAAATGATTATAAGTCTACATGAAATAGAACGCTAAACCAATTGCAATGAACCAGTGTACCTATTTTGTATGACGAGTACGGTGGTTTCGGAGTAAGTAATTGACAATTGTGACATCCAATAAACAAATATATTTACGCTTACCTAATTGTTCGTGACACATTGAATTATTTGAATTAAATCTTTGGAATAAAATTTTAACTTTTTTCTAACCCTAATCTTTTGCCATCTACATTTATAAAAATTATTTAATTATTATTTGTCTGTCAATGTGTTTTAATTTAGCATACATTTAATATGTTAATTTATCTATAGCTTTAGAGACATTTACTTAATGGCTTTTGCTGACTGCAAAATGATACTATTACTTTTTTTTCAAACTTTTTATATTTTACTAATGAAATAAGTTAAATTAAATGACATTAAAAAAACTATAGGAGAATTTACTCCAAAAAAACAGTTTTCAACCACTTTATCCGGGCAGCACGGGCATCGCCGTGCGGGTGTACCTTCTAGTAATTAATAATTATACGTTCTTATACTTTTTGAATAATAAATTTTTTTTTTTGAATAATATTTTTTTTTTTGTATAATATATTTTTCTTTTGAACAATATTTTTTTTCTTGAATAACATTTTTTTTTGAATAATATTTTGGTTTTTCTTTAGTTATTTTTTTTTAATGTATCCTATCTGTCTGTCTGTGTGCGTGTGTGCGAGCGAATGGCCAAAGAAGTATAACTTCCACCGTCTGGTCCGACGCAGACCCTACTTTTTTTAGTAACGTAAGTTACCACATTATTTTTGGCTGTTAATTTTTTTTAAAATAAATGCACCAAAATTTATATACTTATTTTTTTGCTTTTGATTATTATTATAAGAATTTACTTTAAAAATAAAATTTGTATGACAATTCAACTCACTAAATAAAGTTTCGATAAGGTCCCATAAAAACGCTTCATTTACTATTTTTTAACAAATCAAAACGAATTGTTTCGATTATTTTTCTCTGGTGGGAAGGAACAGAGAATATTTTCGAATATTTTCGGTCTACTTAATATATCAATTTAAATCAAAAATTCACATACAAAATTATGTGAAAATGCAATTTGCAAATAGTAAAAATGTCCGTTTTCATTCATAAATGATTGCATGTTTATGTTCATTTGTCAAAAATAAATTTCAAATTTATAACATTTATGCGCCTACTAAGATGAAATAATATTTTATTATGTATGATTATGTTGTATGAAATAATGTTACTATTTCTGTTCGTTAAATTGTCCGCTAAATACAACTCGTCACCAAATTATTAGTCGATTATTTTTCAACATTACCACTCATGCCATTTGAGGTTGACCTCAAATGACATTCGTAATAATGATTATGAAAAATAATCGACTATTATTTGACGACTCGTGATATTATATATGATAATATTTGTTTCTACCAAAGTTCTGAATGTGAAAAAATGGTCTAAATGTAACGTAAGTTACCATGGAATGGCCCCTACATGTAATACTATAAATAAGCCTACATAGCAAAATTAATTTCTATGTAGACCTAAATCGGTATTACTAATTAATATTGAGAGCAATAAACTAAAAAATCGTTAAAACAATATTGACCAACTCGTAGTATACATAAAAATGTTTATGCCTGTTTCGTTCTAGAAAAAAAGCCCGAGTTGAAACAAATTGGCAAATTATTAGCAAAAATCTTTATATGTATATGAAATATGAATATTCCTACTATAGAATCCAATCCCGGGTACCCGATACCCGGTTCCCCGGGAAACCTGCAATTTTTCCGGCACCGAAAACCGGTTCTGACATCAGCCAAATACCCGGTTTTCGATTCTGTATTTTTTAAACAAATTTTATATTCATTCATTAAAAAAACAACGCAAGCAAATGTAACAAATAACCAAAACAACGTTTTTTCTTTTTCTTCTATCAAGAAGACTAGCTCTGTATAGATTTTTATGCTTAAAAGGGTATATTCCATGCTTAAATTACGTTGATTTTCAACCGCGCATAAGCCAGGTGTATTATCTATCTATCTATCTTCTATCTATATATAAATAAAATTTAAAGTATGTGTGTTTTTCCTTTATGCATTAATACACCATTCATCCGATCATCATGAAACTTTGGGAAGTTGTTGTGTAGTACACTTGCGCATAGGTAACTGGCTAATTTTTAATTTTAATTTTTAATTTTTAAAAAACGGAACCTCAGGACCAAGTGATTTGCAAACGGTAACAATGCATTAATACCAATGAATTTAGTATATGTTCGGGAACATATGTAAAATTCAAAATTTTGTATCCATGGGTGTGACAACCGCGCGTACTTTAGTACCTGCTATTGGTAAATCAGTTAACGTGAGATATCGTAGACCACTGGCAATGGCAGTTAGATGTCACTGATATAAGGGGATAAGTAATATTTTAGATGTGCTGGCGGATTTCAATCCACGATAGCACCCTTAGTTTTAGTTGTGGAATATTCTTTGACATGCTTCTAAGGTTTTGATGGACTAACGTTTTGATGGAATTTTTTTATATTTTTTTTAAAGAATGAACTTTTGTGCTATCTCGAAGATATGAGCCCAATTTTAGCTTTGTTCCTGCAAATTTAAAAAAAAATGTGTTTTATTTTTGTTTCCTCCATCCTATCATGAAATATTGCCCTATGTCGTACATTATTATGTGAAAGGATTTATTATTTAGATTTCCTTTCTTTAAGAAATATATAAAAAACAAAAAAGCTAAAAAGAAATTTGCGTTCATCAACGTCCTAAAAAGCATGATGTTGTGGAACCTAGGTCTGAAAAGGTTTTTATGTGTTGTTGTGACACATATTGTGATTCTAAATATTTTGGAATTGCACAAATTTTTTGGAAATTTTCGGTGAAAAAGATGATGAACAATGCCATTAAAGCTACGATTTTAAATGGAAAATTTGAAGGAGAAGATGTAGTGTTGCCAATGATCCCAACAGATATGGTATTTGAATTCAAACGTTTAGTTTCCAGTGCAACTCGCATTTGCAATGACGATCAACAAAGCACAAGGACAGTTACTGCAAGTATGTGGACTAGATTAGGAGAATCCGTGATTCTCACATGGACAACTGAATGTGACTAACGCGTTAGGAAAACCTTCTGATTTATTCGTGTATGCACTAGACGTAATAACAAAAAATATAGTGTACTCACAAATATTTGAATAAATAAATAGAATTAAAACGAGATTTTGAAATTTTTTCCATATTAAAATAAATAAGCTGCAATAAAAGTGACACAATGTAAATTGTATATTTTCATAACGAGTTTTCCTGAATTCCCTTTCTTATGAGATAGCGGCAATATGCGACGGGCATAATGTTAAATAAACAAAACTTTTACACTTTTGGCGTAAAAAATAAAATTTTGAGAGATTTCGTGAGTGATTAAGATCATCTACAGAAAACGATGACATTCTTCAGAAATACATTAAAGAAGAATTTGGTAAAGAAATTCAATTAATGATTGATGTAAAGACACGATGGAACAGCCTTTATCTTATGCTAGAACGTTTTTATAAAGTAAAAAACAGCATTGTAAAATCGTTAATCGATTTTGATGACAACGCATTCACCGATAAAGTTAGCTGCGGAAGCACTATGTCGCAGTGATGCAACATTATTATCAGCTGATGCAACCATGGAGGCATTATCGATCATTTGGGCAGCAATGGCAAGTTAGAAGCCAAACTCGAATGAATTTATTTCTCATTGGATTTATCAAAGATTTTTTGTTGAATAAAAGGATTTAAAAAAAAAATTAAAAGGTTTTTCTAAATTATAATGATTTTTTAATAGTTTTTAATTTAAACATTTTCAGAACCGGTTCCAGAACCGGGTACCCGGGTTTGAAAAAATCTAGCTCCGAAAAACCGGTTCTAAAAAATGCTTCGGTTCTGGATTCTCTAATCCTACTATTAGAGAAATATTCAAAATAGTTAATCGTTACCGTACCTATTTTGATCGACTTCATATTTGGCATACACGTAGGACAAAAAATAAAAAATACTTTTGTTTCTTTAATCAAATTGTAAAAACGGATCTGTTCATATAAAAAAATGTGTGTGTGTACCAGAGTACACAGGTAAGAAGTGAAACTTCTTTATTACATATAATTTTTCGTTGGTATTACTTCCTTTTCGAATTGATTTGGAAATTTTACTACTTAGAAAAATTGAAGAACTTTCAACTCTTTTGCTATTTAAATTATAAATTTGGTTTTAAAGACGAAAAAAAAGCATGTTTTTGTGATTTTTTTGCGGCGACATGAGTAATATAGTTGTATTAAATTTAATTACATATTATTGTACAACTTTTGAAGTATGTCAGAAAAAATTTTCAATGAAAAATATTGATAAATAAGCCGGTGACGTTGAATCTCCAGAGGCGCCTTGAAAAAAAGTGGTTTTGCGGTGAACATTATAACCCGTTACCGGATCATGTGAAACAAAAAAATTGATATGCATTTATAAAGTGATGTATTTTTCGAGGTAATCACGAAGAGTCTTTTTTTTTCAATTTTTTGCAGCACTTGGAAGTGAAAAACGCGATTTTAGCTCAAAAAATCGCGGTTAATTTGTTATTAAAAAATAGAAAAAAATGAAAAAAAAAACTCTTCGTGATTACCTGTTGATTTATGTGAAGAAGTAATGTTCAAATTTTCAAAAGGATCGGCTCAGTAGATTTTGAGTTCTAATGTTCACGAGCTTCAAAAATGACGTTTTCGGGAAAATGGGGTCAAACGGCAACCCTGTTGAAACGCTGTAACTCCGTTAGTTTAACTCGGATTGACTTAACATTTGCACACAATGTTCTCGATATATTGTTCATTCAGAAAAAAATTAAAAAAAGTGCAAGTAAAATAATTTCAAAACCATACCCCCCCCCCCCTTGTTGAAACGCTGTAACTCCGTTAGTTTAATTAAGTAATTAAAACCAAACCCCTCTCCTTAAGTATATTTAAAATTTTTGCTTACTGTAGTGTAAATAAAACTTATTTGAAAAACAGCTAGAATTTGTGTTAGTTGTAATTAATGACGTTTACGTTTCCTATACATATTCTATTACATAAGTGCATTTTCTTGAAAAATGTATATATAGTTTATAAATATTTCTCCATATGTTACAGAAATTCCAAAATTTACATTTTTCTAAGATGTCTTCGGAGAAAGATTTTCTGATTCATGGAATGATCCAAATTCATGACAAGCATCATTGAAAGAATAAAATCGGTCATTCCAAACTCTTTTGTAACCACCGAATCTTAGCTTACGTTGATATATCATTCGTTTATTGCGTTTTCATGTTTTGTTTTTGAAGGTAAGGTAATCGAATTTGGGGTTATTGTGACAGGAAACATTCGGTTGATACAATAGAGATTGTAGTAACTGAATTTTTTTCCAGTGTTTATTATCTTATGATGTATCAGGTGTACTTGTGTACCGTTATTAATTCTCAATTTCAATTGGTGTTTTGAATTTCGCTCGACATTGACAGTTTCATTCAACTTATGACAGTAACAGTTCTGTTTCAAAAAATGTTTTAATAAGATTTTAGGAGATGAAACAGCTGTCAGTTAATCAGTTGAATTTGCCGGCATTGAAACAAGTGTTCACAAACATATTATGAGCAAATCCATATCTATACAAAATATTTCGATCATTCGGTGGGCACAGTCCGAATAACAGCACACTCGGTTGTTGTGTTTCCAATTCCACTGCATTTCTGTACATACTTTATTAATACCGAATGTCACTCAAATACATTTATCAACCATCAATAGCAATTGCAAGAATAATTGAAAACTATAAAAAACCATTTTATTGGAATATGTCAAAATTTATTGATTTTAAAATTCAAATTTATATTATCTTCCACTTGATTGAAGATTTATTATCATTCAAACAAGGACTTTTGTGTATAATTTTATGATGCAAATTTTAATCACTTAAATTGTAAAAAACAAACAAATCTGAAATTTGTACAACGTGAAAAGATTGAAAGTATTTGTTGTGTAGTGAGTTGTCTGAAATAAATTCTGTTTCATTTAATGTTACAATTTTTATGATATTCATTTGCAGATACATAGGTATTTTTTATATTATTAAATTCAATTTTAAGTGCAACAAAAAGGTTTTTTTATTCGTAAAGCATAATTTGAATTTAATTGATGAAAAAGTCAAATTCAAATTTTAATATTAAATAAAATAAATTTTAATTATTAGTTTTTTTGGGATTTGTTATTTGTTGACACTTTTCTGCAAATTTGTGGAGACTGAAAATCAAAGGATGGGAGAAAATGGTAGATATAATTATATGCATATGGAGATGGAGATAGTTTGGTTAATTATTATTAAATATTAATAGCAATTTATACTCATTAAATAACCGAATCATTGAGAAAACGGAGTTGTGTTTTAATAAGTAAAAACATTAACGAGGGGCAGGATATCTGCTATAAAATAGGTAGATTTTTTTGGCCAGACAGATTTGTGTAAAATTAGTATCGGATAAAAGCCACTAAAACGAAAATGACGTTATCAGCGATACTATAAATCTACAGCAGGATAAATGTGATAATATATCCACAAGGCCGAGTAATTAAGTAAATACTGTGTATTTGGACAACTCATATGGTCACGTTGAACCGCAGTCTTTAAATGATACTGTCATCAGCGTATCGCTATCGGCATCTTCATAGTTAAATTATGAAAAAAATCTAGTGTATTTATTATGTTTATTTTTCAAATATTTAGGTGTACACAAATCTTTGTGACATAACAATAAAACCATAAGACCATAAAACCTGTTTTGCTAATGTTACGGACAGGCTAATTGCAAATATTCAAGTTGCTCAGTATTGCCTTTCATCTTTTCTAATTTCATAATAAGCTTTCATGACAAAACCTAAAGTAATTTACACGTTACAGTTTCACGTAGTCTGGAAAAACAGTTAGTGTATTGTTTTTGTCTTTTGATAGTTATATTGTACAATGTACAGCTTTTGACACCACAGTATTACCATAAGTAATTCGGTGTAAAAGCACGACACCCGCAAAGCGTTTCGTTTCATTAAACCAAACAGCCTTATAATTTTTCTAAAATACACTATATGTACTTAATTACCTAATTAGATCCTAATCAACACAAATTTTTAAAAACCTTTATCTAAATAAAATGCTAAACATTATACTAACGTAATAAGTTTTCTGTTTTTATTGAAAATTTAGTAATTTTTTATACATAGAATTATTGAAAATTTTATATTTAAATTCAAAATTAAATCTGTAAACATTGAATAAGTAAACAATAATAAATAATTGAAAATTTAATCACATTTTTTTATTTGTTTTAATATATGTAAATTTTAATTTTAAATTCAATATAAATTAAACATGCAAAATTATTTTGATTTCGTTGTATTATATATCTAATTATAATTATTATTCATACCAAATTACAGTTCATAAAATCTGAGTGTACAAACTTGTTGCCTATGTTGTTTGTTGAGATTTAGTAATTAAATTTTAGTTGTTTTAGAAATTAAGCCAATTGTTGGTATGAAAGGTAGTTTGTTTTGTTGTATTTTTAGATTTTATTTAGAACCGAATTTTCTTCAAATCTTAAAATTTCATGAAGTTTAGAGATGATTTTTTAAACCACTTAATTAACATTTGATTATCTGCCGCCAAAAAATTTAAGGAATTGGAATTAACATACTAATGATCCACAGCAGTTAACAAAATATTGAGCAATTCTAAGTCACCGCAACATCCATGTTCCTAATCCCTCTATTTTTAAAACAATTACTATCATACACAGATTGCCAATGACTAAATAAAAATTTAGTTTCTTTCAAAAAATGAAATTTCGTTCTGCGAATGACACAAAGTGGTCATAAAGTTTTACGGGTTGGTGAAACATGAGTATCTTTGGCTACCAATTGCTTACCATTGGCTGAACCGATTTTAGTCATTTACAGTAACAAAACTTAAACAAAAGTTGTCCACACAGAGATCATGCTAAAAGATTATAACGTCACAATAACACGAAAAACAAAGTTTATACAAATAAAAGAGAAAAACGCGCCTAGCAGTTATCTAACTAATCAATTAAGGCAGAATTAACATTGACAAGATGTTATAAGTTTGTAAAATATATATCCATACCGATGATGATTTATCACGGAAGCTTAAAACAAGGATAAATTGGATGTTTATAAATTCTTGTTCTGATTTAGTTGCAAGAATGCTTTTGTTGTAGGTGAATTTCATACAAAATTTGTTGTATTGCAAGGTAATCAATGCTAAAACATAAGTCTATGAAATAATGCTTTTGGTTTAGGTGAATTTCATACAAAAATTGTTGTATTGCAAGGTAATCAATGTATATCTTGAATGGTTTAGTCAATCAGTAAAATAGTATATACAGTTGAGAAACTCGTTGCTTTTAAATAAAAATAAAAATGGATTTTTAAAACCATTATAATGGCCGTTTGGAACAAAATATTTTCAAAAAATTCATAGTTGGAAATATTTCTTTAAGGAATCTCTGGAGTGAAACGTTCCTTAGCAATCTGCTCCAACAAAACCTTAAACCAAAAACTTGCTTTTAGGGAATAATAGTTAGATTTTTAACAATATTTATTTATTTATTTATATATTTCAATTTAAATACTAGCAAACGGGAATATTTCCAATAACATGTTAGTAATAAAATTAATACAAATTTAAAGACAGTATATAAAAAATAATATAAAAACTTACAACAAAAAATTTAAATTTAGTTTATAAAAAGACAATGTTAGTTAAAACCAAAATTAAAAGTTTAGTAAACATGTTTAACAAAAGGTAAAACGAATATTATTAGAATTTAAAATATATATGAAAGTAAAATTAATTTAATTTAACAATTTGTAAAAGGCTTCTTTTAAACTTAAATAAGTTGGAGCAAAACAAATTGACTTTATTAAAATTAATGTTCTGACAGTATTGTAATGCACTCAACGGTGAATGTATATGTATTACAATATTTCGTATATTTCTTAGTAATTGTATGACGTATGTAATGTGGGGGAAGCTTGCAGTGTATTTGGTTTTGCATATATTGTCACATATGTGTTCTGTGGTAGGTTTGGTATTTTATTTTTGATTTGAACCAAATCACCAAAAAAAGTAAATTGCATAGATGTTTTGCTGATAAGTAATGTTTTTTTCTGAATCTGATACATACGATTCTACTTGTACACCAAACTATTTGAACCGGCCAAGAAATCTTCTTTTTGCTAGCGGATATCATCCCGACTAGTAATTTGTTCAGGTATGTCCTATTAGTCCGGGCCGGATCAGGATGTAATAAGATAAATACTAATAGGGCCTTTACATCTGGCCGCTATCAGAAATAATAGCTGATTTCACTATTAGTTCACCCGCCAGGTTTCCTAAGATATCACCTTGGGTAGTTAGTTAGCTCATATGTCAATAGCGAGGACTGGAGTACGAGTTCCTGTATATCAAAAATTTTAAAAAAATTAACAAAAAATGATCCACGTGGACAAAAATATGTAGAAAATATGTTTATTTGTGATCTATTTGATAGAGATAAAATGGTTCAGTCAACCATAAAAAATATACGCTAGCTTCATCGATAAATTGCCTGCTTTCTAAATCATAGATATATCGGTGGTTGAATAACACACCAAATCTAGTTACCCTTATGGTGGGTAACTAAATAAATGAAGTTTTTTTTATACTGGATAATCTGAATTTACAAAACATGACTACTACAAGAATTACCACAAAGATTTGTTTTTTGACTAATTCTTTGGAACATATTCTGTAACTTTGATATGCTAAAAAGAGTCCCAAAGTTTGTCTTCTGATGACAAAGTGTTGTTATTATTAAAAACCACCAGTACCTTCAGAAAATGAAAGTTTTGCAGATGATATTACCCATACTACCTATAGTGCTTTGATGTTTTAAGAACAATATGCACAACAAAATAATTCAACCACTAAGACGTCAAGTATATAAATAAATAACTAACTAATCACAATAATAAGTAGAAAATATCTTACTAACCATAAAAAAATACTTTAATAACTACAAAAAAAAATATTAAAATATTCAAAAGATTTTCTGATCAAGTGTGCTATGTAAAATTGAATTCGATATCCGAATATTAATAGTTATTCAAGCAATGTGGTGCATTCAAAAGAAAAAACACGAGGATACACCTGGACAATGAACATCGCAAAAAATGAAATCGATTTTATAATGGTGAAAAAAGAAATGAAATTATTAATACATAACACTAGTGTAGTGAAAATCGAATATGATTCAGATCACAGACTGCTTCGAATGAATATGAATCTGGCGGTGAAATTAAAGGAACATAAGTTTTACAAAATACTAACAGTCACAGACGATGAAAACCAGTTTTCTGTATTTAAATTTTAGTTAGTGCATTATTTTGTGTGATTTAGTCATTTATTAGCAATAATCTATTGTTGGAACATATGAAGGACAACAAAAAAAAAAAAATAATAACTAATGGTGAGATTTAATATGTGTTTTGAGTTGATAACAGGATTAAGTTATTTCCGTTACCAGCAGCCAAATTCTGTAACTGTGAAACGGTGAAGTGATAAGAATTTCTTCGTTTCTTTTCTTTAAAAAACTTATCACTTCACCGCTTCACAATTACAGAATTTGGCTGCAGGTTCCGGATAGCACAAATAATGATAACGGAAGTTTAACGGGAAAAAAATGCAGCTTCTACAAAAAATGTCAATAATTTATTTGCAAAATTAAACAGTCAAAAATTATGTGATAAACCCGAAACGACGGACTTTGAAAAATTAATTTTATTCGATGCAAATTATAAAGCGACTAATAGTGCAAATGAAATCAAGAATAACGAACAGGATAAATTAAAGAAGTCGGTTGGTGAACGTAAATTGGTCGATCGTCGGTACAACGAAAGGAATTCAATGCTGGCGGATATGCGATAAGTGAAACATATAAGAGCAATCTATAATATTGTTGTTACATTTACAATATTTCTGGTTTCATATACGATTTGTTATACTTTATCCGAGCATGTTTTTCATTTTTATAAGCTGACAAATGAATTTAAAAATAAACTCGACATAGCTTTAATGATATGGTTCCCATCGTTGGCATGAACATTGCTGGACCAACCGTTTGTTTTTTTTTTGTTTTGGGCTAAACTGTGCGAAGCTGATTCTACAAATAAAATTTTAACTTATATATTCATCTCTATTTCCATAAACTACTTCATATTTGTGGGTTACCCTTCAACAAATCAAATTAGTTGTTTATAATCTCCCATTGGTAACATATATGGCATTATTGAAAAGAATAATCGGACTGTTGATGAAAAGTTATGCATTTATATGAATAATTGGCCGTTGTGTGTGTGTCTGTGTAAATGTGTGTGTATTTGAGTGTATGAGGTGTAAGAGCGTGTGAATATGTGCTGTGAATGGTAGGGGTTGGACGTGGTGATTGTGGTTCTTTCACCTAAGGGGTCGAGTCTACTCATTTCACTTGTGTTTCCTATCCGTTTATTTGGTCTCGAAATACGCGTACAACACTGTTATTTGTAATGGAGCAGCAGGATTCCTTTCTCGACCCCATACGCTGAAGCTAGCTTGGGGCTAAATAAACCTCATCCAGGTGTACGGCCTGCTATGCCACTTTTTTGCTATGCCACGAAGAAGCTCTTCACTACAACAGTTAATGGGCTTTTAAAAACTTTGAACGGTTTAGGAAAATGGCTGACTCTGTATAATTGCTATTCCACTATGATTTCTCCGTTGATTTTATATACCAATTTTCAACCAAGCTACACACATATAAGCACATTTGATATATTAGAAAAAAAAATTTTATAGCACCATATTTGATACAAATAATATTTGTAATAACAAATAAATTTAACCTGCAAAAATGTTTCCTATTTTCTGTTTAATGGTGGCAATTCGTTATTTGTTCATCATACCATAATGCAAATTTCCACATGAATTTTTAATTAAATAGCCATTTCATATATTCTGGCTTAAAACATAAAAACAATTAATTAATAAATTGAAAAAGACGAAATTATTAATAAAAATAATGAAATGAATTTAAATGCTTTTAATTTATTTGTGCAATTGTAAACAAAACAATTATTTTATTTAAAATGGGTCATTTCACCAAATACTTGAACATAAATGTTTTATCATATAAATTTTTAAAACAATAATTGTTGTTGTTAAACATAATCACAATTATTATTTTTAATTATAAATTGAATAATTTTCATTTTTAAAATTATTATTTACATAGGATCAAAGAACTAGAAAAACAAGCGAATTATTGCTTAATTAGGAGAATTGATTTTCAATCAATTCTTTTATTTTTGCTAGGTAAAGAAGTATTCAAACGACACGGAAAGATCTGGTTGAATTGCTAAACAAATTGGTTCAACCAGTTGTCACAAACGATAATTTGAGATACTTTAAAGATAATACTTTCTGCTGTAGAATTATACGTTCTCGAAAGTTGTAAATATCGTTATATTGGAGTGGACTGTGTGTGATTATTTGTGTGTACATGTACTGGCTGCGGAACAAGAACATAGAAAACTGACATAAACATTATGCAATTGCCCATTGAACAGTTGGAGTATAAATCAAACTTTCTCTTCTGCGGTCTAAGTGGAAAAAATATGTAACTGGTCAAGTCATAAATTTATGTGTATCACCATTAATGGATAAATAGTCCTTAAGGAACTAGTTCACTTTCAACCATTAGTAAAATTTGCTCAGACATTAAAATGTTTTTTATGTTAACAGTTTTTGAACGTTTCAAGACCTCCTGAGGCTGTTTAGTCTATTTTTAGCTGGCAGTATGTCTATTTGTTTGTGCGTGTGTATCGTCCGTATGTGGACAAACATTTGTCAAACGCTTTCTCAACAACGGATGATCCGATTTCAACGGCAATTGTCACAATCGATGTATCTTGGGGCGTTACTTACAGCCCAGTCCCTTTCTAACGAAATCAATTCATTACATTTTTAATGGTTTCCAAAAAAATTGAAAATCAGCTCTTGCAAATATTCGGGTTTATTTGAGTATTTTATTTTTTTTAAATCAAATGTGTTGTGTAGTAGGAACTACATATGTGTCACAATAACACATAAAAACCTTTTAAGACCAAGGGCCCACAACAACATACGTTCAAACATCAAAGGTATTGATGGACGTGAATCTCTCCTTTTTAAATTTTCGGTTAAAGCATGGATAACTAAACAATAAATCCTATCACTGACAAAATTAGACAAAGCAGTGCAGTAACTAAACATTTTCGGTTCTGAATTCTTTGAACCTTGACCGATTAACTTGAAATTTGCTGAATAGTTAAGGAATGACTCAAAAATCAAAGGTGGCAGCGATTATTTGCGCTTTTTTCCCTGGGGATAGATGCCACTCCTTCTCGAGGTTGGAATTTTTTTCACTCTTTCATTCTATTACGTTTTTTTCACTCTTTCATTCTATTACGTTTTATTCCATATATCCATATATCCATATATTTTTCGAGCTATTCGCAATTGAAAATTTGCATTTTTCGATCAAATAAGCATGTTTTTTGATGGTTTTTGCATTGGCCTTTGCATTTTTTTGGTGCAAAAAACTGTTTTTTTCGACATCATCTGTGTGATTGTGTGTCAGTGTTTGTGTGCGTGTATACACACACAAATCTATTTGAAATAGTGCGTGACTGTATAGTCAGCATATTTTCGAAATCAAAGCAGGAAGTACGTGATGTGAACCAGAAGCGTTACTTAAAATAATATTTTGTAACTGTAAAAAAGGATGCGGTACCACTTGTGGTTGCCGAAGACTCGGATTATTTTGTAACTCAACATGTGGGACATGCTGCGGTGACAACTGTCAGAATTGTCCTTCAACTAACCCATCGGAATAAAATGATAGTGATTGTAACTCTGCTGATTAAATTTTCTAAAAAAAACGGGTTTTAGAAAACCGCCGTTCTCTGCAGAGTTGTGCAGTTGCATGTATTTTATTTATTTAGCATATGGTTTTTATAACACATTAAAAAATAAAAATAAAACTTAAAATAGGTAGATTTTTCTATGAAATCTACCTCAAAACATAACACGAATACACATTAAATGGGCTTACAATCAATTTGATTGCGCGTCTTTTAGTTAAAAAGTAAAAAGTAAAATATTTGAGCATTGGGCAGTATATTTGAACATTAGATGTTTACATCGGGTGAGTCTATTCATGCTACTACATCGGGAGTTGCCAAATGGATGTCTGAGATATCGCCATTGTATCGTCGAATTGGACACACAGTTGCAATGTGTTTTATGGTTTTTTGTGGAGCGCCGCAGTCACACTCAGGGGACTCTGAAATGCCCCACTTGTAGAAAGAATAAGCACAACGTCTATGATTCGTTCTTATTCGGTTTAGTCCAGGTATGACGTGGCGAAATCGAAACCAAGTTCGTAGAAGTCGGGTTAGTAATAGAAAGGCCAGGTGTGTTGTAATGATGCCAGGAGGTGTCCCAGGCATCCAAGATATTAACCTGCCTATTCTGATAGTCGTGTCGTATCTAACGCTGAAAAATAATTTCGTATCGTACCGACTCTAAAATGGTATTCTGTGAGTCGTACGAAACGACAAATTATTCACCATCACCTTATAATTCACCACTAATAAAAATTGTAAATTGACAGATAAAATCTATCAAAAATCAAAAACTTTTGAATTTTTTGTTTGAATATTTAATAATAAAAATTATTTTGGTGTAATGGTATTATTTTTTGTGTTTTAAAATTAAATGTTGTATAATAAAATAGAAATAAATTATAAAATGTTATTATTTTTATTCACTTATACACAGCTACACAGAGAAATTAGTATTTATAATTTAATAAATTGCAAAGAAATTTTGTAAATTATTAATTTATTATTATTAAATTAAAAATACAATAAAAACATAAAAGTTTAGTTTAATTATAAACATTGATGTAATTTTTTAATTAAATCAATCCTTTATTTGGGCGGATTGTAGTGTCCAAAACCAAATTCTACTTTAATTTCATCATTTTCTTGTTTAATTTTAATTTTAAATCAAACATTTCCTAAATATAAATATTTTTCTCGAGAGTCGTAGCCAAAAATAGCTACGACAAAAATTGATTGTTTTTGACATTTAAAGTCGTGTCGTACGACTCTCAGAATATCAATTTTTTTACCTTTGTCGTATTTAACGAAATTTGTCGTATCGAACCGACTGTCAGAATGCCATTTTCGTTTTGTCGTGTCGTTCGACTCTAAATACGACTGTCAGAATAGCCATATAAAATTAGTAGCCAGCAGTTTTATGTGGAGGCTTTCCTGAATTCAATCGACAACGAGTATGGTCGCCGTAATATTCATGCAAGGGTAATGTGAGGTTGTTGGTTTTCATTTTATCTTCACGCATGAGCGCATGTGAGCGTCAGAGTGCAGGTGGAGCGATATTGCTTAATACAGGTAGCCAACGTAAAGGAGTAGACCTGATAGTACCACTTATAGTACGCATCGTGGCATGCAGCCGGCAGTCAACTTTTTCAGTATGTGTGCTATTCAACCAGACTGCTGCGCCGAACTCAGCCTCTGAGTAAACCAGACTTAGAACAGTTGTTCGGATGGTAGCTGGAGTAGCACCCCATGTCGAACCTGCCAGTTTGTGCAATATATTGTATCCCGTTTTAAGTTTTTTTGACGTATTCTCTAGGTGGAGTTTAAAAGAAAGAGTTCTTTCGAGTGTAATGCCCAGGGTACCTTGGCTGTGGATTGTATTTAATAACAGTGCCGTTAAATAACACTGATAGTTCGTGTTTTGCCAGTTTGTTGTTTAAGTGGAAACAAGAACTCTCAGTTTTACTTAGATTAGGAAATAAACTCCACGGCCGAAAATGGTCATTCATTATCATTCATTAAAATGGTCATTCATTAAAATATTTTTTTGTGTATATAAAATGCTTCAAAATATGTGATAAGTCATATTTGGCAAGCCCCTAAAAACAAGTCATGCATTATATCGCATGAATAGTTGTTCGTGACATGAAATGTCGGAATTGAATTAAATATAGAGTTTTCTTTAACTCCGGTTTCTTTAGCATCGTTTTGAAAACATCTAAATGGTAATTGTCGAGGTTTCTCAAGGAGTGGAGATACTCGTGACAATCTAACTCGATTTCAGTTTTACTTCGTTTGCATATCCTGCAATAAAATTTGGCACTAAAAGACCCAACAAAGCCAAGAGTGGTATTTAAGGCTAAATTATCGCCCACTACTAAACCTTATACGAAATGAATATTATACATTTTTTCAATTATAATACAAACTAAAAATTATAATACAAACCCATAACCGAATGATCACTAGCATGTGAACCTAAACTGTCATCTATTCCAAAGTCATCAATATATAGGAAATAAGGTATAACAATTTTATTTGAGGCACTACGCATTCTCATTTCCTACTGTTGACCGTTATTAAAATTTTGAAATTTGCCTTGTATAGCAAGTTCTTTCATATGTTTTAGGGTAGCGTCTAATATCCCAGGAAACTCAAAATATTTTCTAATTTGGAAAGGAATATCTAATAGAGTACCTTCTGTTATATTTGAATCAATTGTTGGGTTCCCATTTAATATAATTGTTGACAGTTCGTTATTAAGTAGAAATGCTTTTGGATGCTCGAATAAATCCATCTTTTTTAGGTGTTTAAATAATTTGTACTCGGTATTTAAATTTGACATAAAATTACAAATTACAAATTACAAATTGCTGTCTTTGATGTATTTCATTACGGTGATAAAAACAATAGCAGGCAAACTGAAAATTTTTCGAAATATTTTGCAGTCGTGGATAAAATAGCATCTTGTATTCACATAGGATGGTGGCAATTCTTCACTCGGATGATTCCCTTCCACTCGCTTCGCTCTTTCCGTGAAACATCATTCTCGTGAAGAATTGCCACCATTCTAAACTCACAAAAATCTACTATTATTTACTTAGACGTCATATAAAACTTCTTTTCCTATATGGTTTTGCTTTGTTACATTACTTTCAAACTGATAGATATTATAAAATGCATGTTTTATTTAAGTTTTATAACTCTTTTGCTTTTGATCAGCACTCCGCCGCTGTTCAACACAAATTAATGAAAAAATACAATGTGTCCGATCCTTAAATAATCTTATATATTAATACGCTAACGAAAATTTTGTACAACCTAAGGCTTTTTTATTCGCTGATGGATTCATTTCAAATTTTCACTGCTAACTGATTTTAGTGTAACTTAGATTTTAAAGATTTTTCACATAAATCGGATTATAAATAAAAAAGTCCAAGCGGCACGTATATCCGCTAGAAATAGGTAGATTTCGAGATCAGACAGTTTTGTGTGCCAGTAGAATCTGATGTATCAGATTAGTTTAAACAACTCAAACTAATTTCAAACAGATATCGAACAAATTTTAAAAAGAAAATTAGCAACATATAAGTAAAACTATATCTATCCAATTTTGCAACAAACAAATATCAAATCTACCACAGAACATCTGTGTGACAATTTATGACACAAACCTACGATATATCATATGTCGTCCAATTTTTTTTTTTGTTTTTTTTAGCCAACAAGTCAAAAACCCTCTAACTGCAGAGGTTTGTAATTATAAGAAACGGATTAAAATGTTTCTATAAATTCTAAATTTATGAAGTTTTTAAAAATATTAGTATCCAAACGGCCGTTATAACGGATTAAAAAAACGATTTTTTTTCTAGAATAAAGCCTCTAGTTATTTAACCATGCGTCAAATTTTTCTGATTTACAAACTTGTCTAATACTACGTTCATATTACGATGAAATCAAGCTCGAAATCACCCAAAATTAATGATTTCAAAAAACTGTTCACATTATCATTAACATGATTAAGTTTGAAATCTATTTGCACATATTCCAAATCTGTGAAAAAAATTTTTAATTTCAGCTATGTTAAAGATATCCAAATAGATTTGTCTGTTTTTTTTTGGCTTTTTTTTGAGTCCAAACCTCCATCTAAAAAAAATTTTTTTGTATGATTCAACATTTTATTGAAATTTTGCAATAGCCATCTTTTTATTTCAATTCAAAAACAAAATATTTGATTTATTAAATGTCACTTTTGAAGTAGGGCTGCATTTTTTTTCGAAAATCAAATATTCAGGGGTGCTTAGCGTGATTTAGAAAGGATTTGATTTAAATCAACTTTCGACATGATTATAGCATTGTATGGAAAAATTAATCAAAACAAGCTGATAATCGAGCTGAAATCAAAAATTGTTTAAAATCATGGCAATGTGAACGTAGTATTAGATATTAATAAAACACACATGTTTACGGAAGGTTTTTTGATCTGGCTCCACAAATGCGACCGTGAGAGTGCCGGTTGATTCAAACGCATTTTGTGTTTTACAAGCTTTTTTGTTGGAGCCGCTCACTCAGACGCCTCCAACTGCAGAGGTCTTTTTTTTTTAAAGAAACTGATTTAAAAGGTTTCAAAGATTCTAAATTTATGAAGTTTTTAAAAATATTAGAATCTAAACGGCCGTTATAACGGATCTAAAAAACAGAGTTTTTTCTAGTATAAAGCCTCCAGTTTCTTAACAATGTGTTGAATTTGGGTGATTTACGAGCTTGTTCAAGATATTAATAAAAACACACATTTTTAGAAAAAGTGTTTCGATCTGGCTTTACAAATGCGACCGTGAGAGGGCCGGTTGTTAAAAAAAAAAGTTTTTTTTTGCAAATATTTTTGTTGGAGCCGCTCACTCAGGAACCTCTAACTGCAGAGGTCTATTTTTAAAACACATTGATAAAAAAGAATTCAAAGATTCTAAATTTGTTAACTTTTTTAAAATATTAGTATCCAAACGGCCGTTATAAACGGTTTTAAAAATCAATTTTTTTAGAAAAAAGGCTCTAGTTCCTTAACAACGTGTCGGATTTTGCTGATTCACGAACTCGTCCGAGATATTAATAAAACACACATAAACAGAAAATTTTTTTAAACTACCTCAACAAATGCGACCGTGAGAGTGCCGGTCGTTCTCGTTATATCTCATATCGTTTATATATATATGAGCAATTTCACGAAGATTCAACAACGTTTTGACTTGACCCCTTTTAATTTTGATTATTTTTTGTTTATAGATAGTCTTTGATAAATAAAAAATACAAGTTCTCTTAGAATTTTTTTTCGACCAGGGGTCTTCACAGGGTGCCCCTCAATTTTTGTTATTTTGTGATGTGAGTGCATTTTGACGAGCGATTGTAGAAAAACTACTCAACCGATTTTCATAAATGATATGTCGTTGAATAGGTATTAGAACAAAGTTTTTAAAAATGTACACTGTTAATTTTTTGAAATAATTTTTAACGGTGTAACATAAGAAAAAAATGGTGTAATTGAAAAAAAGATGACATAGCCTTTTTTTTTTTTTTTTTTTTAAACTAAATTGAAGCTTATTTTATATCTAACAACTTGTGAAAGTTTGGGACTAGCTATATTTTTAGTTTTAGAGATAAAATTCGTTGTGCATATGACTGTCGGGAATCAGTTTTTTTTTGTTCTGAAGGAAAATTATAAAAATGGCGATTTTTAGATTCAGATTTTTTTTTATGTTAAATATCAAATATTTTATTATTAAATGAACTTTTTAAAAAGCAATTTCAGTCAAGTTCAGCAAAATTTTGCGACATTTTGGCTCGACCCTTTTTAATTTGGTTTATTTTTGGTCTATATTTAAAAAAATTCTACTTGAAGCCGTATTTTTCATTTATCAAAGGCTATCTATAAACTAAAAATAAACCAAATTAAAAAGGGTCGAGTCAAAATGTC
>CAVNZG010000041.1:33856-83848 GCA_963693315.1 Diogma glabrata
TACAACCACCGAGGAGTGAGACAAGGCTGTGTACTATCCCCGCTACTATTCCTGATAGTACTAGATAGTATCATGAGAAAGCTCGATGATGCAAGTCCAAATGGAATCCAATGGAACACAACAAGCCGGCTCAATGATCTAGACTACGCAGATGACATCTGTCTACTTACACACACACATACAGACATGCAGCAGAAAATACAGAAGCTATCAGCCCTTGCACATGAAGTCGGACTCAACATTAATATCAGGAAAACAAAGTCTATGAGATTGAACACCAAAACTAAAACACCAATTACCATCAACAATACACAAGTGGATGAAGTCGACAAATTTGTGTACCTTGGTTGTACTGTAGCAAAAACAGGCGGGACTGAAGAAGATATCAGTCAGCGTATTAACAAAGCTAGAAATACGTTCAATATGCTTCACAAGATCTGGAATGCATCCGTCCTGTCAAGAAAGACAAAGCTACGAATGTTCAATGCATGTGTCAAGTCAGTACTGCTATATGGGTGTGAAACGTGGAAACACACAAAGAAGATCACAAATCAACTACAGGTGTTTGTGAACAAATGCCTGAGAAGACTGATCAAATGCTTCTGGCCGAACACCATCAGTAACCAGGAACTTCTACGACAGACTGAGCAGTTAGACATTGAGTCCGAGATAAAACAAAGGAAATGGAGATGGATAGGACATACACTGAGGAAACCAGCTAAAGATATAACAAGGATGTCCCTAGAGTGGAATCCACAAGGTAAAAGGAGAGTTGGAAGACCACCCATGACGTGGAAGAAAACGGTGCTAGCTGAAGCAAAACAAATCGGCAAGACATGGGGTGAACTGAAAGCGATCGCCCCGAACAGAGTCAGATGGTCCAGTCTAGTAGACGCCCTATGCTCCAAAATGGAGATAAAGGAAAAAAAAAAAAAAAAAAATATATATATATATATATATATATATATATATATATATATATATATATATATATATATATATATATATATATATATATATATATATATATATATATATATATATATATATATATATATATATATATATATATATATATATATATATATATATATATATATATATATATATATATATATATATATATATATATATATATATATATATATATATATATATATATATATATATATATATATATATATATATATATAGTTATATTACCAGTCTCACAATGAGATAAGCTGATTAATCACATTAATCATTTATCATACAACATTCCATTCCCATGGTTTGTGAGGTGTCAAATTATTATTATAAAATTTAAATAAAATAAAATGATTAGCTTTGCATTGTTACTGAAATCTAATATTAAGAAATAATTTACTTTTTAAGGAAAATTATATTTAAAAGTTAGTTATTAAGATCAACTCAATGTATAAGGTTGTTTAAATATCATTAAATAAAAATTAATTAAAAATAAAATAGTTTTTTTTGGTTTATGTGTAACCACAACCTATAATTGGCGCAGCCGCACAGTGGAGTTTTTAAGTAGTGTGTTGTTAAAACAGTGCAATAATTAATAAAAAAAAATTAATTAATAGTGATTCCGTCCAAGTGTTTTTTGTTATAAGCGTTTTTTTGATTGATTTGTGATTCACAAAGTTTTAGTTTGGAAATCTTTAATTAAAAGGGAGTGGAATACACTCGCTCTACGTTATTTAATTAATTAAAAGATAGAGAATCCTTTTTAAGGGAGTACAATATACTCGCTCTATACTTTTTCTTGATTGATAAATAGAGAATCCTTTTTTAAAGAGAGTAGAATATACTCACTCTTCACTATTTCAGAGTGAATCTAAAAATTAAGTCGATTAAATTCTGATTAACAAAAGACCGTGACATCTCGGGCTGAAGGTTTTAACCGCCTAGAGGATTTGTGTTCACGCCGCTTCACATTACTAGCTACTCCGAACTAGCTCTCAACGACAGCAGAGGTAAGAATTTTAAGTTTAATTTAACAATTTTTGTTGTGTTTTGTGGAAATAAAATTTTTTCTCTCGTATACTACAAGATAGGTACGAACACAAAATTTAAAATTTAAAATTATTACCTAAATTTATACGGTTTTAGTATCCATCAAGTACTACAAGATAGGCTTGAAAAACTAATAGTGAAATAAACAAAAAAACTTTGGTTCTAAATATAGTTTGGGTTAATTTTTTCGTATACTACCAGATAGGTACGAACCAGATAAAAGTTCAGAAACATTAGTTTAGTTTATACGGCGTTAGTATCCATCGAGTACTACTAGATAGGCTCGAAAAGCTAAAAATTAAATAAACAAGCTTTGTCTTTTGAAAATAGTTTGGGTTAAATTTTTTCGTATACTACCAGATAGGTACGAACCAGATAAAAGTTCAGAAACATTAGTTTAGTTTATACGGCGTTAGTATCCATCGAGTACTACTAGATAGGCTCGAAAAGCTAAAAAAATAAATAAATTTTTGTGACTTAGTTGATAAAATCCATACGATATGGAAGAAGTTAATAATCAACTAGCACAAATTGTCCAACAACTCAATATGTTGTCGGCAAAACAAGAGGATCAAGACAGACAAATGTCAACGATCAATACCCATCTTGATAAAAGTTTACAAGAAAATGAAGTTAAAAAATGGAATGAAGGAGTAAGAGATTTATTCCGCATTCCAGATCCAATCAAATCTATACCTGCATTTGACGGCAACAGAAAGCAGTTAAATGCATGGTTAAAAACAGTTGAAGACACATTGAATGTCTTCTTACCAATCGTTACTAAGCAGCAATATAATTTATATCTGCAAGCAATTAGTAACAAAATCGAAGGGAAAGCCAAGGACATCCTATGTCTGGCCGGCAATCCCCAAAACTTTGCAGAAATTAAAACAATTCTTATAGAATCTTTAGGGGATAGACAAGAACTTTCCTATTACAAATCCCAGTTGTGGTCTACCAAACAAGGTGACGCAACATCCGTTCATTTTTACTATAATAAAGTAAAAGAAATAATTCAAAACATCAAAACTTTATCGAAGCAAAATCATTTATATAATGCTTCATGGCAAGCTATAAACACGTTTATAGATGAAGACGCATTAGCCGCATTTTTATCTGGCTTAAGAAGGCCATACTTTGGATACGCTCAGGCAGCGAGACCGAAAAACATAGAAGAAGCATACGCGTTCCTTTGTAAATTTAATTCAAATGAAATTATTTCAAATAATTCAAGAAAACCAAATACTAACCAGCAGATGTACGCATCTAATGTAAAAAAACCAAACGTTTTCGAAATACAAAACAAACCCAAACAGTTTAACAGTCTTGTTAATTCAAAACAGCATTGGAAATCAAACAATGAACCAATACCAATGGAGGTAGATCCTTCTTTAAGGTCTAGGCAGCCCTTTAATAAAAAAATTATAAACAATCACGAAATATATCCAAACCCAGATAATGTAGAATATGAAGAAAATAGTTTAGAGAATGAAAACTTGGAAGAATTAATCCCAACAGAGATAAATTTTCGGGAACTTCAGGATTCAGACGCGGAAGGCTAAACTTTTTACCATATCTAATCTTAAATAACACGTACTTAAATAAACAAATTAAAATTTTAATAGATACAGGTGCTAATAAAAACATTATTAAACCTGGTATAATTCCAATTAATTTACTTGAATTACAAACTATATCCGTAAAAAACATACTAGGAGTTCACAACTCAATTAAAAAGAGCAAAATAAATTTATTAGGTAAAAATTTGCCTATACAGACATATCACGAGCTAGACTTCCACCGATTTTTCGATGGAATACTAGGATCACAATATATGGCTGAAACTAAAGCAAAAATAGACTACCAGTCTAACACCATTACACTAAATAATATAGAATTCTAATTTTTCCGGTATTATCCAACCGAAAACTTTTACAACCACATTGTAATATTTAATACAGAAGAAACTGGTGACTGGTTTGTACCAGAATTCGGTCATTTAAATAAAGATATAACAATCCAACCAGGTCTGTATAAAGCGAAAAACAATAAGACAGTAGTTAAAATTCTTACAAACGATCCGGATCCACCGAATTGCTTACCCAAATTAGAACTAAAAATAAATAATTTCGAAACATTAAATCCTATACCTATCTTTAACAATTCCATTATTAGTATAGAAACGATCAAAGGTTTAATTCGAACCGATCACCTAAACAAACATGAGCTAGAAGCACTTGTTAAAATTATTTACAAAAATCAAGCAGTGTTGTTACGGCAAAACGAAAAACTGTCTACTACTAACATAATTAAACATAGAATTCAAACAAAAGACGAAATACCAGTTTATACTAAAACGTATAGATATCCTCACGCTTTTAAACAAGACGTCGAGAATCAAGTACAAGAGATGCTTGACAGCGGTATTATAAAAAATTCCAGTAGCCCTTACTCGTCACCTATTTGGGTGGTCCCAAAAAAAGAAGACGCATCTGGCACACGAAAGATACGAGTTGTCATAGACTACCGTAAGTTAAACGAGAAAACAATAGACGATAAGTTTCCCATACCTCAAATTGAAGAAATTCTAGACAATTTAGGAAAAGCAGAATATTTTACAACATTAGATCTGAAATCGGGATTCCATCAGATACCAATGGATGCCAAGTCGCAAGAAAAAACAGCTTTTTCTACGAATAAAGGACATTTCGAATTTTGTCGAATGCCTTTTGGTTTAAAAAATGGACCAGCTACATTCCAAAGAGCGATGAACGGCGTATTAAATGGTCTCCTAGGTAATATTTGCCATGTTTACCTAGACGATATAATCGTAGTAGGAACAAATCTTGAAAATCACATAAATAATCTAAACATAGTTTTGAAAAGATTGTCACAATTCAATTTAAAAATCCAACTAGACAAATGCGAATTTTTAAAACGCGAAACTGAATTTTTAGGGCACGTTATAACTCAAGACGGTGTAAAACCTAACAAAGATAAAATTAGGAAAATTTTAGATTGGCCATTACCAAAAAACCAGAAAGAAATTAAACAATTTCTCGGTCTTTCTGGGTATTATAGACGATTCATCAAAGATTATTCGAAAATTGCTAAGCACATGACGAAATATTTGAAAAAGGATATACCATTGGATCTAACAGATCAAGAGTATATCAAATCATTTGAAACATTAAAAAATACAATAGCAACCGATCAGGTACTTGCCTACCCTGACTTTAACAAACCATTTATTTTGACAACAGACGCATCCGAATTTGCTTTAGGTGCAGTTCTCTCACAAATTCAGAACAATGTTGAAAGACCGGTAGCTTTTGCATCTAGAACACTTAATAAAACTGAAACAAATTATGCCGTCAATGAAAAAGAGGCATTAGCAATAATATGGGCAGTAAAAAAATATCAGCCATACCTTTACGGTAACAAATTCACGTTGATAACTGACCACAAACCTTTAACATTCATAAAGTCATCCGAAAAAAACTCTAAAATTTTAAGATGGAGACTTGAATTGGAAAATTACGAATACGATGTCGTATACAAAGAAGGAAAAGCCAACGTCGTAGCAGATGCACTTAGTAGAATGCCTTCTACATCTAAAACCAATGAACTCAACGTTAATGAAATTTTGGTTAATCCTATTCAAGAGCAGCCAGAAGTTGTAGCAAATCCCGCAAGTGATAGTAGCGATTTAGAAACAGTTCACTCTGCAGAAACTTCTGAAGATTATTTTATCCATTTTTCCGAAAGACCTATAAATTATTACAGAAATCAGTTGATTTTTAAAATTTCAAATGTCGACACAATCATCACAGAAGATATTTTCACAAATTTCAAAAGAATAATCATATCAAAAAAATCATTTCAGCTAGATGATATAACTAATTTCATTAAAAATTTCCATAATGGCAAACAATCAGCAATTCTTGCTCCTGAAGAATTGTATGGCAAAATCCAACAATCTTTCAGAGAAAACTTTTCAGAACATGGTCATTTAGTTTTCGTCACTAGAATGGTCGAAGATGTTACAAACATAGATCGCCAAAATGCAATCATTGTTAAAGAACATGAAAGGGCACACAGAGGTATAAAGGAAGTGGAAAATCAAATCAAGAGATCATATTTTTTCCCAAACTTACTAAGCAAAATTAAGAGCCATGTCAACACATGTACTATTTGCAACGCTCATAAATATGATCGAAAGCCCTACAATATAAAAATTTCTCCAAGACCAACTACAAAAAAACCACTGGAAAGAGTTCATATAGACATTTTCAGTATTAATAAAGTCAGTTTTTTGTCAATTATTGATTCATTTTCTAAGCACCTTCAAATGTTGCCCATAAATACTAAAAACCTAGTAGATGTTACTGGTGCACTCACAAAGTATTTTACCCTTTTCGGTATTCCCAATACCATAGTTTCAGATCATGAAACAACATTTCAATCAATACAATTTAAAGAGTATTTGAATAGACTAAATATTCGATTGGAATACGCCTCTTCTTCTGAGTCGAACGGTCAAATCGAAAAGACTCACGCCACTTTAATCGAAATATTCAACACGAATAAAAACAAAATTTCTAATTCTAATACTCCACAAGCCATAGAACTATCAGTGGCACTATATAACAATTCTGTGCATTCATCGACTGGCTTCACGCCAAATGAGGTAATCTTCAACCAAACTAATTTAATTAACCCACAAGAAATTTATGCACAGGCAAACATAATTTTTAAAAATGTAATCGATAATTTAGAATCAGCAAAGAATAAAATGTTAAAACAAAATTGTAGAAAAGAAGAACCCCCAGTTTTAAAAGAAAATCAAGTAATTTTTATAAAACCTAATATAAGAACGAAAGCTCTTCCTAGAGGAATCGAAACAAAAATTAAAGATGTAACATTTAAAACATTTAAAAATAATAGAAATATAAAAAGAAATAAAAACAAAATTAAAAGAGTCAAAAATACAATAAATTAAATTTTATTTTCATTTCAGAAAAATGATTTCAAAATTATTAATTTTCGTTGTTCTAATTCAATGTTACAAATTTCAAAAATTAGAAATAAGAAATTTATATAATGATCCAATTCTTTTGATAAAAAATAATGATTGTAAATTACAAGTGGGTAATATCAAACTAATACACCCAATAAATCTTACTAATTTAGAAATTACTGTAAAGACTATAAATAAATTTATAATAAATAAAATTGATGATAGATTAGAACTAAATAGAATTGTAGAACAAAAATCTAGAAAATTAAATGATAACTTTTACCAAATTAAGCCTATTAAAAGTACTAGACACAAACGATGGGATGCTTTAGGGTCAGCTTGGAAATGGTTAGCCGGTAATCCGGACGCTCAAGATTTACAAATTATCAACAGCACAATGAATGAGTTAATAAGTCAAAATAATCAGCAGTTCCAGATGAATGATAAAATAAACCATCGAATACAATTGATCACTGAAACGGTAAATAGGGCGCTAGCAAATACAACTATGGTCAACAAGATAGCGCTAACTGAAATTGAAATCATCGCTACAATTATAAACATCGATACCATAAATGGCATATTGGAAGATATTCAAGAAGCAATAATAAGGACAAAAGCAGAGCTAACAAGTAATAAAATTTTAACAATAAAGGAAATACTTCTGATAAAAGATTTATTAGTTAACCAAGGCGTAAACATTTCATTACCTGATGAAGCATTACAATACGTCACACCTAAAATAGCAATAAACGATGAGACACTGCTTTACATATTACAGATTCCAAAACTAGAAAAGCAAACCTCTACAGCAATGATGATTATTCCATTAAATATTAATAATACGTTAATCAAAGAATATCCACATCATCTTATCAAATCTAATCAGATATTATTCACAACTACCAACTACAAAAGTTTTGTACAAAAGCATGCTGATATACAAGAATTTGAAGATAGCTGTGTTAAACCGTTGATAATGGGTACCGAGAGTCATTGTAATGTGACTTCAGAAAAAGATACAACAATGCAATTCATCGCAGAAGATAAACTTTTAATTAACAACGCTATAAATGAAACACTGTCTTCAGACTGTGGACCAAGTAATCGAAAATTGAATGGAAACTTCCTAATTACATTCTCAAACTGTTCAATTTCATTCAATAATAAGAAATTTCAGTCATACGAGATAAGAAGTGAAATAAAAGAGATTCAAGGAGCATTTCACAATATTCAAGCTACTCGTCAATTAATTTCAAGTATCAATATTGACGATATTGTCCAAGGAAACATTAACAACTAAAACATGTTTATCTAAGACAGATTGATCACCAGAACTGGATTTGGTCATTATCAGGAAGTATATCTATTTCGACAATTGGGATAGTATTATTATGCATCTATATTGGTATTCAGCGCTATTCATCTAAAACAACAATAAAATTTGAAAAATCAAAAAATTCAGCAAAGGAAACATCAGACATTGAAAAAATTTCAAGCCATTTAGCAGCTTTGGGAATAAAACCAATGGTCGAGGACGCCCATTCTTTACCCCCCGGAGGAGTTATATTACCAGTCTCACAATGAGATAAGCTGATTAATCACATTAATCATTTATCATACAACATTCCATTCCCATGGTTTGTGAGGTGTCAAATTATTATTATAAAATTTAAATAAAATAAAATGATTAGCTTTGCATAGTTACTGAAATCTAATATTAAGAAATAATTTACTTCTTAAGGAAAATTATATTTAAAAGTTAGTTATTAAGATCAACTCAATGTATAAGGTTGTTTAATTATCATTAAATAAAAATTAATTAAAAATAAAATAGTTTTTTTTGGTTTATGTGTAACCACAACCTATAATTATATATATATATATATATATATATATATATATATATATATATATATATATATATATATATATATATATATATATATATATATATATATATATATATATATATATATATATATATATATATATATATATATATATATATATATATATATATATATATATATATATATATATATATATATATATATATATATATATATATATATATATATATATATATATATATATATATATATATATATATATATATATATATATATATATATATATATATATATATATATATATATATATATATATATATATATATATATATATATATATATATATATATATATATATATATATATATGAGCAAATCTCTGGAACTTTTAAATTTTGATGATAAAAATGAAAATCTCTCAATTGCGAGGCACACCCATGAAATTTTAGGTAAAGTCTCCTTATCAACTCTTAAAATGAATAAAACTTTGTTCCTCATTTTTTATTGTATGTTCCAAAAGTTATTGGGGATTTGCTGGATATTCGTATTAAATACGTATTAAATTTCACTTTGTCGTGAAAAATCGTCCCGTTGACAGTCTTGCAGTTCTAGTTAACGCTTGAAATTTTAGTATGTATTTTGTAACACTTTCGTCTAATTGCATATAAAATTTGAGACCTTCATACCACGTCTGTGAGGAGATGCGATCTCTGAAAGACGTACGCGGCAACAATCGAGATCCAAATATTACCGTTATTTTCCCTTAAGGAGCACATAAAAAATCATATATGTTTTTGAAAGAACATGTCAAAAAATGAATATCCGTAAAATTTCAAGTCATTTGGAGTTATGTTCCAAAAGTTATAGCCGAATCTAGATTTTTAAAAAAGTTTTCGCAGCATCTCTTACTTTTGGTGCTTCTATTGCGAGCCCAATAAGAGGGGCACATAAAATTGCAGTACATAGACTTTTTTGTTTTTGTGTGTACTTTAACGAAAAAATATTGTTTTTACAATTTGAGGAATGTTCCATGCGCAAAAAAAACAAAATATAAATTAATTTGAAATCGATGAAAAGTGGAAGACACCGACTCAAGTCGCCGCCGTTTTTTTCCCTTAAGTAGCACATAAAAAACGTATATTTTTTTGAAAGAACATGTCAAAAGTTGAATATTCGTAAGACTTCAGTTCATTTGCAGTTATGTTCCAAAAGTTATAGCCGAACCTAGGTTTTTAAAAAAGTTTTCGCAGCATCTCTTACTGTTGGTGCTTCTATTGCGAGCCCAATAAGAGGGGCATATAAAATTGCAGTACATATATTTTTTTGTTTTTGTGTGTACTTTAACGAAAAAATATTAATTAATTCAGTAAATTTTTTGTGATATAACATCACCCCGATGGAAAATCTCCCATCAAGAATAATATAAGAATTGATTCTAAAAAATTATGGTGCAAATTATGAAACTTTTTGCAATCCATACAATTTTAGAGCGATCTAGTTTCGAACCAATGAGAAAATCTTAAACTTTAAAAAAGATTATCATTCTCATCAGGGCTAGCCGACTAGATAAACTCTACCAAAAAATGTCAACGCTAATGAATATAAACCAAAAATTAGGTTACAACTCTAGCGAAGTGTAAAAACAAAAAATTTACATAAACATACATTTAATAAATTCAGGTTTAGTCAATTAATTTCTCTGGTGATCACTGTTTTGGTATACTCTAGACATTCTAGTATTGAATAACAAACTTGTGTCGGTGAGAAGAAGGTCGACTAGTCTTCACTTGTGTCTATTGACACATGATCAACAATTAATTCATTGATGAGAATGATAAACTTTTTTAAAGTTTAAAATTTTCTCATTGGTTCGAAACTAGATCGCTCTAAAATTGTATGGATTGCAAAAAGTTTCATAATTTGCACCATAATTTTTTAGATTCAGTTCTTATATTATTCTTGATGGGAGATTTTCCATCGGGGTGATGTTATATCACAAATAATTTACTGAATTGATTGTTGAGCATGTGTCAATAGACACAAGTGAAGACTAGTCATCTTCTTCTCACCGATACAAGTTTGTAATGCAATACTAGAATGTCTAGAGTATAACAAAACAATGATCACCAGAGAAATTAATTGACTAAACCTGAATTTATTAAATGTATGTTTATGTAAATTTTTTGTTTTTATACTTCGCTAGAGTTGTAACCTAATTTTTGGTTTATATTCATTAGCGTTGACATTTTTTGGTAGAGTTTATCTAGTCGGCTAGCCCTGATGAGAATGATAAACTTTTTTGAAGTTTAAAATTTTCTCATTGGTTCGAAACTATAATTCATAATTTGAAAAAATAATTTGAAAAAATATTGTTTTTACGATTTGGGGAATGTTCCATGCTCAAAAAACGAAAAATAAAAAAATCTGCATCAACAAAAATGTAAAGACCCCGATTTGACGCGCCACCGCTATTTTCTCTTAAAGAGCAGTTCAAAAAACATATATGTTTTTAAAAGAGCATGTTAAAAAACGAATATCCGCAAAGTTTTAAGTCATTAAAACTTGTTATGTTCCAAAAGTTATAGCTGGACCTTGATTTTTAAAAAAGTATTCACAGCATCTCTTACTTTTTGTGCTTCTATTGCGAGCCCAATATTAGGAGCCCATAAAATTGCAGTACATAGATTTTGTTGTTTTTGTGCATATTTTAACGAAAAAATATTGTTTTCACGATTTGAGAAATGTTCCATGCTCAAAAAACGAAAAATAAAAAATGTTCATCAACGAAAATGTAAAGACCCCTATTTGACGCGCCACCGCTATTTTCCCTTAAGGAGCAGTTCAAAAAGCATCTATGTTTTTGAAAGAACATGTCAAAAAACGAATATTGGTAAAATTTCAAGGCATTTGGAGCTATGTTCCAAAAGTTATAGCCGAAAAATAAAAGAACTGTTAATGACTGTTAAGACATAAAAAATTTAAAAACTTTGGGCATTTTTTTAATGTCTCGAAGTGTCGAATCCAGTTAACGAGGTACCATTATCTTTAATACATTAAATTCTATGAGGAACAATGATTTTGGGTGGTTATCAACTAAAATTGAAGATGTGCTAGTTAAAACCCTAGATTTTTAAAAAAGTTTTCGCAGCATCTCTTACTTTTTGTGCTTCTATTGCGAGCTCACTATGAGAAGCACATAAAATTGCAGTACATAGGTTTTTTTTTTTTTGTGCGTACTTTAACAAAAAATATTGTTTTTACGATTTGAGGAATGTTCCATGCGCAAAAAAAACAAAATATAAATAAATTTGAAATCGATTAAAAGTGGGGGACACCGACTCAAGTCACCTCCGTTATTTTCCCTTAAGGAGCACATAAAAAAGCATATATGTTTTTGAAAGAACATGACAAACTCAAGATTTCCGCAAAATTTCAAGTCATTTGGAGTTATGTTCCAAAAGTTATAGCCTGATAAAGAAACTAAATTTCGAAAAAGACATCTCAATTTTAGCGTTTTTGCTACTTTTTTTCGCTTTTATGTCCTCTAGTTTTTTAAAATAATATTTTTTCATTCAAACTTTTATTTGTCACCTACATTGACCTGCAATAAGCAAATATAATGTTTAAGATTGGGGAAAAATGAATGACTATATAATAAATTTTGACAGGACACAAAATTTAAAAGTAAATTAAAAAGATTTGCTCATTTATATAAATTTAAAAAGCTTTGCTCATTTATATAAATTTTTTTTTTTTCGTCTCCGCTTATCATATATAGTCGTTTGGCACAAAAATTTTTCCGAAATTCCGAGATGAAGCCCATTGCAATAGGTAGATTTTTATATGAAATCTACCTAAAAGTTATAGACGAATTAAATTTATATTTTTGCGAAATGGCCGTTGAGATTTTTTTGTTTTTAGGGTTCCGTACTTTGAAAAAGTAAAAACGGTACCTTATTGGTGAGACTTCGGTGTCCGTCCGAATTTCTACATAATCAATTTACTCACAAACTATAAATGTAACAATAAACTATAAACTTGAAATTTTCTGTAGTTATTAAATTTGTTGTCCCACACCTGATGATAACAAAAAAAGTAGGGTCTGCGTCGGACCAGACGATGGAAGTTATACTTCTTTGGCCTTTCGCTCGCACGCACACAGACAGACAGATAGGATACATTAAAAAAAAATAACCAAAAAAAAAACAAAAATATTATTCAAAAAAAAAAAATAAAAAAAAATTTTATTCAAAAAAAAAATATTATTCAAAAGAAAAAAATTTTATACAAAAAAAAAATATTATTAAAAAAAAAATATAAAAAACTATAAAAGAAAAATAAGAATAAAAAATATTATTCAAAAAAAAAAATTATTATTAAAAAAGTACAAGAACGTATAATCGTCGATTTTTCTTAGTTTTCTTAGTCAAAAAAATAAAAAAAAATATTCAAAAAAAACAAAATATTATCTTAAAAGAAAAAAAAAATATTATTCAAAAAAAATATTATTCAAAAAAAAATATTATTAAAAAAAAATATTTTTCAAAAAAAAAATATTAAATAAATAGAAAAAAATATTATTCAAAAAACTAATAATTATTAATTACTAGAAGGTACCTGCACGGCGGCGATGCCCGTGCTTCCCAGATAAAGTGGTTGAAAACTGTTTTTTGTCATATGAAAGGTAATTTTTTTTTGTAGTGCAAAAGAGTTTTTTGTGTAACTTTTTAAAGCACAGTTTTCGTCTTATTTTCAAAAATGTCAAATTTTTTTTGTCCCCCCCCTCATATCTACGAACATTACAAACCAAAAAATTTTAAAAATTCATGGGCTTAGGGATTTTGCTAAATCGAAACTAAAAATTTTTTTACTAGTTATAATTTCAAATAAACGTGAAACTATACTAACAAAAACTGTTTTTTTCTCAAATATTATATACACGGAACCGTCAGCGAGCGAATTATATTCGCACTTGCCTGACTTTTTTTTATTTGCATCGCATGCTCATATTTTGTTAAATTTGTCAGATGAAGATAGAATTGATGGAAATGAAATGATTAATAAATTTGTATGTACTGAAATCCCTGATCCCATTCTTTTTCCTAAATTACATGAATATGTGAAACGTCATATGATGCATGGACCATGTGGTGCTCTAAATCCCAATTCTGTTTGTATGAGAGATGGTAAATGTAGTAAGAATTTTCCAAAACCCTTTTCTGAAAATACTAAAGAATCTGTGAATGGTTATCCTTTGTATCGTCGACGTGATAATGGTATGAGTGTTGATGTACGTGGTGCATCTCTTGATAATAGATATGTTGTTCCATATAATCCTTATCTTCTTGCAAAATTCAATTGTCATATTAACGTGAAAATATGTACGACTGTTAAAAGTGTGAAATATGTTTACAAGTATGTATATAAAGGGTATGATTCTGCCAATGTTGAATTGAGAGTGAATGAAGAGAATGCAGTGAATAATGATGATACGATTGTGGGAAATGAAATTCAAGATTTTTTGAATGGACGGTATGTTGGTTCGACTGAAGCTGCTTGGCGCATATTTGAATTTCCAATGCATTTTCAATCTCATACAATTATTCGACTTGATTGTCAATTGCCTAATAGACAAAATGTTTATATCAGGAACGGTAATGCGGCTGGTGCAGTCGCAAATGTATCAAGAACAAAATTGTTAGCATTTTTTCATTTGAATTCCATTGATAATTTAGCTAATGAGTTTTTGTATACAGAATTACCATTACATTATGTTTGGCATGATCAAAGTAAATCGTGGAAAAGAAGACAACGTGGGGCTGATAAAGTTGTTGCTCGATTATATATGGTTTCTTCAAAAGATATAGAATTGTTTCATATGCGTTTACTTCTGTTGCATGTTCGTGGTCCAAAATCTTTTACTGATCTACGTATGTATGAAGGTGTTGAGTGCCTACTTTTGTTGCAGCATGTGAAACTCGAGGTATTGCAACAAATGATAATGAATGGCGTGAATGTTTACTTGAAGCTTCAGAAATTCAATCACCCAAACAGGTTCGTCAATTACTTGCATTTATCTGTGGTTTGAATGTTCCTCCGAATGCTTTAGCTTAATGGATTGAATTTAGAAATAGTATGATTGAAGACTTTTTACGAAATTACGATGAAGATGTGTCAATTAATCGAGCCTTGATTGAAATTAATGAAATTCTTCATACACATAATACTTCATGTGGTGATCTTGGTCTTCCGATTCCACAATATAACTTACAGATTGGCGATGTAGGTCATTTTGATATTGAAGAAGAAGCTATAGTTTTCGATAGAATGTATGAAAATGCAAATAATGAGCAAAGTAGTGTGATTGATATTGTTTTGCGTGAAGCTCAATTCCATGATACTGGAAGTAATGGTTTTTTCTTGACAGCTCATGCAGGTTGTGGCAAAACTTTTGTTCAAACGGCAATCATTCAGAAATTTAATTCATTAGATCTTTCGTGTATTGTAACTGCCTTCAGTGGTATTGCATCAACTCTTTTGATTGGGGGGCGAACTTTGCATAATGTTTTCAAATTACCAATTCCATTATTAGAGAATTCAATGCCCAATATAACTCCAAACAGTGTACATGGCACATATATTAATAATGCATCAATCATTATTATAGATGAAATTTCAATGTGTTCTATTCATGCTTTAAAATTAATTGATCGTTTGTTAAGAGATTTGACTCCAAACGAAGAAAATAAAAATAAACTGTTTGCAGGTAAAACTCTTTTACTGAGCGGTGACTTTCGCCAAATTCTTCCAGTTATACCTACAGATGTAAAGGTAATATTACCCATGGTAAAATTACCGGTAAAATTGGTAATATTACGTAATATTACTTAGGCTTGGCAAAATTGGTAAAATTGCAATAAAATTTTATTAACCTTTATTTAATAAAAATCAAAGTTTGCGATATTTTTGTGGAATAATAGAGTATTTATTACAACAACAAGAATATTTATCACAACAAGATGCCTCTGAAAACCTTGATCTTAGTCCAAAATGCATCTGAGGTATTGAACACATTTTTAAACAGTTGTAGATTGAGGCGATCCAAGGTTTTTGATTCCAGCAAATCATTTCATTTCAGATGGTATGCAGTTCGGTTCAGCAGTTTGTCTTTATGCAGTAGGGGGAAGTGGGGATAGTATAAACATGGGGCAGCTGTAAACAGTTTTAATTTCCCTCACAAAACATCAATAAAAAAATTCGGCAAAAATATCACAGATGTCGCTTCGATCGATTACACACACCAGGAGAATTTGACAGCTGAAGTCAGTCTTGTTCAAAAGTTATTGGTGAATAGATGTTTTGGCAACCCAAAAGTAAATATTTTTTTTTTTTTAAAACTCGAATAACTTTTTTTACCATCATATGTTTAAAAATATTCCAACATGTTTTGATAGCTGAAATATTCAAGAAACATAAATAATATTTCTTTGTTTTAGCCAAATTTAAGATCTTGGAATATCTTTTCAAAACATAACCCTAAAATCGCCACGTGGGGCATATATAAACAAAAAAAATTTTGATAGTATAAACGCGTTTATATGTGAAGTATGGTATGGTTATATGGTATACGTGTGGTTTCCCGTTTCACTTTTGATATTGATTTGCAAAACCTAAACATACGATGAGATTTTTGCTTTTTTCTTTATAATTTTCTACCTGAATTTATTGAGGTTTTACAACAATCGAAAAATATTGTTTTTTTTTAAAGAAATATATATGTTATATGCTTATATATATTGTTTGAAGCACAATAAATAATAAAAATTTTTAAAAAGGTACTTTATGAATTTTATTGTGGTGTTTTTTGGGTGTTTATATGTGCCCCATACAAAAATGCTCATTGTTTATAAGTGCCCCACCAGTGGGGATACTTTAAACGAGAAACATAAATTTTTTGAAATTCAAAATTTTATACTTAATGTTTAGTTACGTAATTAAAAAAAATAGTTTTATGCAGTGTTGCAAAACGAAAAAAAAATTCGTAACGTTATGCGTTTCGTTTTTATAACATTATAATAATTTTTTCGGTACGTTATTTCGTTATGAAACACAAAAATATTATATTTTATTATGTTATAACGTTATAGTTACGTTATTTTATAATTGAATGAAATGTTTAAAACTAACCTACTTAACTGCACAAAAATCGAAAATCTCTAATGAACAGTTATTTCTTGAATGCATAATTATAAAAATATTAATTTTATATTAAATTAGCATTAGTATTCAAAATAGTTCAAAATAGGTTTAAACATAAACTATTTACTGAGGAGTTATATTATTGATCTATTGCTTGGGTGTTTTATTTGTGGCGAGAAACCACCAATAAAAAACGCAGACGGTAATACAATTAATTTTATATATTCATAGTTAGTTAGTTTGTTATTCATAGTTAAATCATTTAAATCTTAAAATTACTCGAAACACCTGTGATGCAGAAACAGCTAGTACAGACTTGATATTACTTGAAAAATACCTAAAATCTTACAATATATTCATTATGTATTTTGTTACAAATATCAAACAATTTCATAACTACTAAAACTATTGAAAAAGAGCAGATAAGTTGGATTTTATACAACCGATTTTAGCGCTTTGATTTTCATATAATTATACAAAAAGTATACCAAAAAAACGAAATAAATTATTAACGTTATCGTTACGTTTTACGTTATTGTAACACAGTTTAATTTTTAAAACGTTATAAACGTAATTACTAATAATAACGCTATTTCATTTCGTTATTTCGTTTTTGCGTTACGTTACGAGTAACGTTTTGCAACACTGGTTTTATGTAGTAAAGATATGAAATTTTACAATGAAACAGTTTTTAAGTAAAAATGTTTTATGGTTTTAAAGTTATTGAGCTTTAAGTACAAACTGTTTATACCATCCCCCACTTCCCCCTACCCACTGGCGAGCAATTGATACGAATAAAAGAGTAAATCTTATGCATTTCATCGGTACACTGCGGTGAACTGTTTTTTAATTGCAGTATGTGGTGTGACAAATCAAGTGAATTAAAAACATTCTGTTGGAAAAACAAAATGCTTCATTGGCTCTATAGCAGTTGCGGTATAGACGGATTTCTATATTATTTCTTCGCTTTGAATGTTAGATTGAATAATTTTGTGAAGTTCGTAGATGTCTTTATTGTTGGCCGCAAGTATAGTTCATTTTCTCACAAATCGTGATTCTTATATACATAGTAAGTTAGAATATTTGGAAATAATTTGAAAGTAATTTGGTTCGCGTTGCAATTTTACTTTAAACGAAGCAGCAACAGCAGCAGATCGATAGAATTCTCAAACGGTTAAGAACACACAACGCAACGAAACATTATCAGCCCTTCATTGTAAATTTTTGTTTCGAGTTTGAGAAAAAATTTTTTTTGCTATTTGCCTTTTATATTTTTCCCATGAATGAAACAATGCACGAGTTAGATTTTGATTGTTGCTCGCGTAATTAATGTATCTATCCCATCGTCGGTTGTGGCATATGTGGAGTGACACGCCACACGTTTACTGCCGTTGACAATTATCAATGCTGAAAAAACGTTGAACCGGGCTCATTTTCCAACCACATGCGATAAAAGTAGCTTTTATTTAGATTGGGATGCATCGCATATAGTTTGAACATATATTAAGTTTCAACGAATATGCTTGGTTTTATGTAGACTCACTTTTTGAATTTGTGCCGTTCAAATGTTTTTATATTTTCATTCCATGTGTAATATTAATACGTAAACATTTTCGACATAACAGTGAAGAAAGCAGTCATCGTTGTAGCCAGTTGGTCCAGGATTTGTTCCATTTTTGCAGATATGCAAACAACGTGTTGTCCGTTTTCCAGATGTACTGCTAAGTATAAACAACAGCCGATTTCCGTTTATTCAACTCCATAAAAAAATATTTGATTTGCATCTATAAACTATAGAAATGATTGTGATATGGTCGTACATTTTGAATTAATTAAAAATGCAACCATAATTTAATTTTTTGATCCAGTTTTATATTTTACCTATTTTACCAATTTTACCAATCTTACCGGTAATTTTACGGTAAAATTACCATAAAAATATTTTACCGATAAATTTACATCTGTAGTTATACCGCATGGCTCACGTTCTATTTTAATTGAAAATTGTATTACATCTTGGCATGAATTTATTAACTTTAAAATTTTGAAATTAAATCAAAACATGAGAGCTCTCCCTCATGAAATTTAATTTGTAGAATTCCTTAGATATGCAAAGTTTTCCACAGTTTGGTTCAGATATCATTGAAATTCCTCATAATTTGATTGGCAATCCAGACAAAATTATTGAAGACATTTTTGGAAATATTTCTGATACAATTTTATCTGATGACATTTTGAGTTCCGTCATTTTAGCCCCCAAAAATAATGATTGCAATGAAATCAATTCTAAAATCTTAAGTATTATGCCAGGAAAGGAGAAAGCATATTTTAGTTTCGATAAAGTAGTTTGTGATGACATTCGCGAGCAGAACAATTTTCCAATAGAATTTTTAAATAAATTGAATGTAGGAGGTTTGCCACCTCATAAATTAGTTTTGAAAGTGAATTGTATTGTTCTCCTCATACGTAATTTAAATACAGGTCAAGCATTAGCAAATGGAACACGAATGCGTGTTAAAGTTATGCACCGAAATTCAAAAGATTGTGAAGTTTTGACTGGTGTCATGCGAGGTGTACGCATTCTAATTCCACGCATTCATTTGACTTATTCTGGAACTCTTCTTCCATTTAAATTTCAAAGAACTCAATTCCCTATTATCCCTGCTTTTGCTATGACTATTAATAAATCCCAAGGTCAGACATTCAACAGAGTTGCCATTTTACTTAACCCTCACGTGAACGGAAATTTTTAGCGACTAATATGAACAATATCTACCCCGGTGTAGTGCCAAATTGTTTAGGACACTACTATATGATAAAAATGTAGTGCCAAAATGGGGTTCCTCTTAACACTACTTTGTAATGATGTAGTGTAATTGATTCTCGATCGAATACTTATATAGAAGTTTGTGGTGTAACTTAATTGACACACCGTTAGGTTAATGGTGGTAGTATAGTATAGTGGAATTTCTTAGACCAGCGATTTACTGTTGTTATTGTCACTTCACTTCGATTGTTTATGAACACATTAATACACACAGGAGTTAGTAGTTTTCTTTCATGTGTAACTTTATTTAGTAATATTAAATTTAATTATATGTGTTCACTTAGATTACGGTCACTCGTAAGTTTGTTTAATTGGAGAGAACTTTATTTTAACTAATAATTATTTTATTTATAATTAGAATTTCACTTAAATACAAAGAATACAAAACTTTCCTTATTTTAGATATATAAAATAGTATAACTTTATTTTCGACCTAAATTGTTCACTGTTTAATATCTACTTTTTATTTAATACTCCACCTGTTGACTGAATAATTGTTACTCACTAATAACTTTTTCGGAAACGATTGGTTTTTAAATTAAATGACTGAAAAGAGACTGACTGACTGACTGATTATTTATTTAAAAAACCACTGGCTTGATTTTAATTTTAAAACGACTGTTTAACTGATTTAGTGTAAAAGAACTGTTTTAATTGATTTGTTTATTCCGACTGCGTTAATAGTCTGAACACTGACTGACTGAATTATTGATTAAAATATTATTTTTATAATTAAAAAATGATTACGCGCTGGGAATTTATTATTGTTGGTTAATTGATATTAAAACAATTGACACACTGACTTTGTTTTTAATTGAATTTTATTGCCAATGTCGCGAATTGGTTTTATTTAAATTAAAAGATATTAACAAAATATTTGGAAATAACCCAGTTAAGGAAATTTATGAAATATTTGTTTTTAATTTTAATAGAGTTTTGGGTCAATTGTTTTTATATTTATTGATAGGAATTTGGAAGATATTGCGAATATAGTTTGGGGAATTGTTGTAGTAAAACTATGTAATTGGTTTTACTACATTCCTCCCCCACGGAACAAAAAATTTTGTTTTCATCGTTGGTTAGTTAACGATGAACACAAAATTTTACCAAATTATGTATGTTTTTGAGAAAAAGGGAAGAGAGAGAAAAAAAAAAAAAAGTGAGTAACGTTATCTTAGTCTTATCTTATAAATATTGAATAAATTATGTTTTTATCGTCGTAATAAAATTGAAAGTGGCCCTTAATCCTTATAATTATAATTTGTATTATAATAATATGTATTTATATTAATTTAATTTTGTTTAATCCATGCTATGTACTATAAATATTTAATAAATTTAAACGGTTTACAATTGTTTTGGGCCGTCAAGTTAAATTGCTTGTTTCTGTATAATTATGTTAAGAATGAACGATATATGGTAAATTATTTGTTTCCATTAAAATTTTCGTTACGTTTTGATTGCTTAAAATAATTGTTTTAATTTAATATGTATACACTTATGCTAGTGATTGCTTATGACCAATTTTGGTAAACTTATTATTTTTATTGGTTGTATCGATAGTTGAATCGTATTGGTTATTGATTGATTGATTGTATTAATAGTATGAATTATTGTGATCAACTTACTTAGTTGTGGTAAACTAAAAATTGTAGTAAACTATTTGTTTTTGTTTCTGTTAAAAATTATGTTTTGATTGGACAATTGATAGCTTGCGTATCTTAAAATTATTGTCTTAATATAATATGTATTTTATGGTAATGATTATTTAAGATTAATGATTTTAGAATTATTATTTTTATTGATTGTATTGATTATTGATCGGAATCAGTATTGGTAATAAGATTATTGTTTTTCGATTACATCTTATTTTTCTTTTAAGCATTTGTATTACTACCTAAAATATAATGTATACTAAATAAAACAAATCAAAATTATTCAGATCAGCTATACTACTTAAAACAAACAAAAATGAATAAAAACATAAAAAAAAGAATAATTGAAATTATAAATGAATCTAATTTTAACATGAATAAATAGAAAAAATGTGTGTGTACAGGCATGTTGCTAATTATAGTTTAATTTCTTGTTTATTCTGTTTTCGTTTACTTGTTTTCAGAATAGCCTAAAATTCGAACGGCCGGACAAGCTCTCCACACTTTGTCGTTTGTTTTCTGCAATTGGAAAAATGTAGAGATCTCCTTTTTCTTGTACGAGAGGAACATTTTGTTCTAATCCGTCTACCTGGTCTAGTTTGGTCTCTTTTGCTATGGTTGTTTCGTTGGGCGAAGCTTGGTTTCTGACTGTTTTCGCGACGAGAGGTATTGTCGTTTGGATTTGTCTGTCCTTATTACTCCTGTTCTTACGTTTGAGGATGAGCTTTAGTATGTATATTACTAGTATCACTCCTATAAAACTAACCGTTGTGTATGTAGCTATACCCTGTATTTGTATCTGGTCTTTTTGGTGATTATTAGTTCTGGCTTGTTCTGTTAGTATTAGTTTGTTCTCGAGGTCAGTCATTGTGTCATCAGCGTCATTCATTTCTTTGTTGTAACGTTCGTTATGTGTGATTGAAAAAGTGTTCCGCGTTGGGTTTGGGGTTATTGTGTACAGTGATGTAAAATTCCATATTTCCTGCCATTTAAGTGGCGGGTATACGGGATTTACTGGTTGTTTCATGTTCAGTTGCTCTCTGTGTTTTATTCTAATAGGATATAGCTGGTTGTTAGCAAGCACGTCACAGTTTCGGTTGAATTTGATCGTACCTTGTCCGATGAGGCGTTCTGCCGTTGTATTGGCACATGTCACGAAAACGGTTTGTTCCGTTCTGAAAACGTATAAGATTGTATTATGATTTTGTAACTTCACGATTATATCGTTTAAGTTCTTAGTTCTTTTATAGGTACAGTGTGAAGCGTTTACGTCGGGGCTATGGTACAGTTGGGTAATGCAGTGTGTTCCAGCACCTATTATTTTAGGAAAAGTTTGTTCGCATAAGTTTATTGTTCTCTGTAGGTTTACCAGTAATTTTTTACAGCTCATCACGTCTCTGTCTTTTAGAAGCATGAATTCGGTACCGAGTGAATTGCTAGCTATATAGTCGGCTTGTAATTCCAATAGAGCAAAAGTGTCGTCCTGTAGTTTTATTGGTAGTGTATAAATTTTACTAAGACTGTAGATGGGCACTTCTGGGAGAGGTATATCAACCTTTATCAGTAGTCTATGGTTTACGTAAACGTACTCGATGTTAATGATCTGTTCTATATGTCCAATTTCTAAAAATTCGTCGTTAACATTTTTAGATTTTATTATATTTTGTACTAGTGTAGTCAGGTCAGTAGTTTTTAGTACTAAAGGATGTAGTTTGTTAGATCTGATGGACTGAAGTATGGAAAAGGCGTAATTTTGTTGCTTTTGGATTTTATTAACTTTCAAAAGAGCGTAGTTCAATATAGCATCCATTTCTATTTTTATTTCATTTTTCATTATATCTTGCCACATCGTGTTTTTGAACTCGTTCATTTTACGGCTTAGATTCTCAACTTTCGCTTGGAGTGCGTCCGTCTCATTTCGTAGATCGGTAGTTTCTAGTTTGAACAGATTGTAATTAGATTTTACAACGCTAATCTGGGTTTTTAGTAGTTCGAAGGTTGTGTTGTCGTCATTTTCCAAAAGGTCCAGCTTAGTATTTATGTTAGCCGCGTCTTCGTCGTCCATAGTACCGAAAAGCCAGTGAGATAGTCTACCTCCCATGTTAATCAGTCCGCGTTTTGTTCTCCTAAGATTATGTTCTAGCTCATATGATTTTGATTTGAGATCACCCAGATAGTCTTCTAGGTCTGTTTTAAGGTTGTTACAGTATGTTACTAGTCTCGTGTCGTTTAACTTTGGGCAAAGTGTTTCAATGAGCTTGTCGCAGGATTCGATGAATTCGAAAGAATCGCTAAAATTCCCTATATTTATTGGTATTACGACTTCCCATGTGTCCGTGTAGAATGATGTGTTACCGATGCCTTCAAACAGAATACCGTTTTGTTTAAGTTCGGTTATCTCGTAGTCTCTTCCTGTGGTAAGTTTCATCACCATTAACAATATCCAGAATTTCAAGAGTTTTGACATGTTTGCTATAAATAGAAACCAATTTTGGTTATGTCACCAACATTTCGCTTTAGCTAAAGATTAGAAATTAAAATATCAGACGGATAACAGAATTTGGAAGGACTGTTTTTTTTTTTTACATGCTTGTGTCGATGGAACATACGCGGTCGTAGTACGGTATTAGCCTGTTTTTGTGAACTACCTTATGTTGGTTTCCTATCTTGATTGTGCAGTTCACCTCACCGTTTAGCTTTGTAACTTCGTAGGGACCTAGTCGAAGAGCAGACAATTTGTTTTTCCGTGTAGGATTTATTAGTAGAACCTTGTCCCCAACTTGTATGTTAATCGGTCGAGTGTATTTATCGTAATATTTTTTTGTGTTCCTTTTGTATTTGGTAAGGTTTTCTCTGCCGAACTTATGTGCTACCTGTAGTTTATGTTTCAGTTCTAAGAAGTAGTCATCGATGTTGTATAGTGGTGTTGGAGGTTTTTGGAAAGTTGTGGGTAATTCAGCGGTGAACCCGAAAAGACATTCGCTTGGTGAAAGTCGAGAAGCAGTATGAGGAAAGTTATTGTGGACATGAGCAGCTTGCCTAAGCCACATGTCCCAGTTGTCTAGGTCATTGTTTATGAAGCACCTAAGGTATTCGGCTAGAGGTCGATGACTCCGTTCCAACACTCCATTCGCTTGTGGGTGATAGGCAGAGGTCTGTAATTTTTTAATGCGTAGGAATTTACATACTTTTTTGAACATTTCGCTCATAAAATTTGACCCTTGGTCTGTTATTAAGGTTTTGGGAATTCGGTACCGTGATATGATTTCGTCATAGAATACTCGAGCTACAGTTTGAGCTTCCTGATCTGGCATCGCGTAGCAGTCCATGTATCGTGTTAGGTCATCTTCGAAAGTTAAGATGTATTTGTTCCCTCGGTTTGTGGTCCTCAGGGGTCCAACTACGTCCATATATATTTTGTCAAATGGTTTTTCTGATATCTCTGGTAGTTTTAGTGGCATTTTCGTTAGCTTAGAAACTTTGTTTTTCTGGCAAACCATGCAATTTTTAATGTACTCCGTTATGTCGGTAATCATTCTATTCCAGTAATAAGTTCTTCTAATCCTGCCATAGGTTTTTTTAATACCCTGATGTCCGCCTAAAGGGGTATCGTGAAAATCCCGAAGAACGCTTTGGATATCTTTTCTGTCTTTCAAATGTATCACGTCTTGGTCTACGTCATCGCTGTCGGTTTCTATGTCTTCGTTCTCGCCGTCATCGTCTTCTTCTCTTATTATTTCTTGGTGGTTACCTAGGACATTTTTATCCTTGTTTGGCTCTGACGATAGTGTTTCCGTATTTTGTCGCATCTCTGCTGCTACATCTGGTTCGTTTTCTTCGTCGCTCTGTTTTGCTTTACTCCTGGTAGTAATCAAGCATTTTTCCACGTTTGAGTGTGGAATTCGAGAAAGAGCGTCTGCGTTTGTGTTATAGCGGCCAGGTTTGTACAGCATTTTATACTTGTATTCTGATAATTTATTATGAAACCTAGCCATCCTTGTGGACGTTTGGGTTAGTTTTATTTCACCTAGGAGAGGTTTATGGTCGGTTACCACAGTGAATTCTCGTCCAAATAAATAACATCTAAAATTGTTTGTTGCCCATACGATTGCGAGGAGTTCTCGTTCGATGGTGGAGTAATTCCGTTCTGCTTTGTTAAGAGATCGGCTAGCATATGCTATTGGTTTATCTGATCCGATTTCTCCTTGCGACAGAACTGCTCCTAGGGCATGGCTACTTGCATCGGTTGTAAGTATAAACGACTGAGAAAAATTTGGGTAGGTTAGGAGGGGTGGTGAAACTAACGATTGTTTGAGGTAATTGAATGATTGTTCGCATTCCTGCGTCCATCGGAATTTAGAGTCTTTTTTTAATAGATCGTTGAGCGGTTTTGCTGTTTCAGCGAAATGTGGTATGAACTTTCTGTAGTAGTTGGCTAGTCCCAGAAACGATTGAATTTTTCTTGTCGTGTTTGGTGTAGGGAAGTTTTGTACAGCTACGGTTCGAGTTGGATCTGGTTGGACTCCTTCTTCATTGCACTTGTGACCGAGGTAAACGACCTCTTTTCTGAGCAGTTGGCATTTCTCAGGGTGAACTTTTAGCTGGTGTTGTCTGAGTCTTGAAAATACGTTTCTCAGCTTCCGGTTATGGTCATCTAATGTTCGGCCGTAGATGACAATGTCATCGAGGTAAACGTAGCACTCGAGACCTTCCAGACCCGTCAGTACGTAGTTCATAATCCGTTGAAACGTTGAGGGTGCGTTGCATAACCCAAAAGGCATTCTTTTGAATTCATAATGACCCGTCTGTGTACTAAAAGCAGTTTTTGATCTATCGTCAGGGTGAACCAATACTTGATGGTACCCACTAGCCAGGTCTAGAGTGGAAAAATACCTTGACTGTCCTAGTTGGTCTAATATGTCTTCAATTCGGGGGATCGGGAATGTATCGCCGATTGTGCATTTATTCAATTTCCGAAAATCGACAACCAAACGCCATTTCTTTTCATTTTCGGGGCTCCGTTTTTCCACAAGGATTATCGGAGCATTAAAAGGAGACTTGGAATGTGTGATGATGTCGTCTGCCAACATGTCTTCTATTTGTCGTTTTATTTCTAATTTTTGAGACTCCGGGAGTCTGTACATTTTTTGTTTGATAGGACTTGTGTCTTTTAGTAAGGGTATTTCGTGCATTAAGACATTCGTGTGAGTTAGTTTGTCGCCTTTTAGGTAGAATATGTCTTCGTATTCCCTTATGATTTCTTCCAGATCTTGTTTTTCTTCCGTCGTTGCGCTATTATCTAATCCAATTGATTCTATTATTCGCCCTAACCTACTCTCGTCCGTTGCTGTACAGTCGGTCTTTATTTCTGTTTCCGTATGCTCAGGAAAAGCGCTAAGTCTTCTGTAAGTATAGTTCGACAAAGTTTCGAATTCTGTCGTGAAATCGTTTAAGTGTATGTCTTTGTCATTTACGTTCATGACGCTTAGCATAATTTTGCTATTCTCCGGTTTAGATAGTGTATTTGCGATGAACACGCCAGGTCTAACTTCCTTGGCCATGGTAATTATCTCTTCATTCGGGATGTTCGAAGCGTCTATCTGTATTATTTTTTTTGATCTGGCCGGTATAATAGTGTCTTCTATAGTACGACTACGTATGTTCCCTGTTGTCCTAGTCTCTTCAGTGGGAGAGAGTTTTGAATTTTCCATTTCTGAATGTTCGAGTGAGATATTCTTCGTTTCTTTTGGCGTTATTGGATGGTGTACAATTGGTCGACTAATACTATGGGATTGTATGTTGGATGGTGATGCCATTGAAAACAAATTTGAGTTTAGGTTTTTTGACGTCTCTTCCAAACTCGCATCAGACTGATGGGATCTCGTAAAAATGTGTGATTCAGAATTTTGTGAACATGAGGGATTGTCCGCAGAACCATGTGGAAAATTTGGTGGTAGAATTGATGCAATATTTTTTGGTGTAGAACTTAAATAATTTAGGTCGTTAGGTTTACTATTTAAAGACTGGATACTTGTATACGTATCCATAACATAGAAATCATTTGACGAGGCCTTATTAGATGATCTCAAGTGTAATGGAGATGCAAATTCTTTTCGTGTGAATAATGATGCATGTTCTACGTCAGAGTTGTGTAATAAATTTAGATTTGTGCTTTTTAAATGGTTTGAAAATGCTGTCGGGGCTTCAGGGTTTATACTGGAGTCTAATTTCGATGAAACATCCCTAGTTGGATAGTGTCGTTCTACTTGAGGCTCTGTATTGTCTTTGTTTTCAGATCGATTACCAAGGCCGTTGGACGATAGGTGTGCAGAATATGAGAAATGGTGGTCCATCACATACGGTGGAATGTTTGATATGTTTCTGGAGTTAGTGACAGTTGTGTTATTAGAAACAGGCATAGCGTTATTTATGCCTAATGTTGTTGATACCTGCGGTTGTATATTCGTATCAGGGTGTATCTGGGGTTGAAACATCCCCTGATTGTTTAATACTGTAGAAAGTGTAGGAATAGTAGTCGTTGGACGTTGCGTAGTATTTGGAAGCTTTGTTTTGAGAATGTTTGAAACTGGTTTGGTAGCAGGAAATGATGAAAAGGATGATTTAACAGATGATAGAGGCAGTGGAGCAATTTGGTCTACGTTCTGGTTTTGTTGTTTTATATGGTTATTTAGTAATGTTAGTTGAGAAGGTATAGTAGTGTTTTTCATATTTTGTGAAGTAGTGCATGTCGTGGTTGAAGATGTGTAGTTTAATTGAGGAGAGTTTGTGTTGTGTTGAGTTGTGTTGAGTTGAGAAGAACTAGGCAGATTAGACTCCATAATTGAATTATTATCTGCATAATTTGTTGTTGCCAATGATAAATTTTTTGTGACCTGAGTAATTGCATCGAGATTAGAGGTATTTTGAGTATTGATTAAATAGCTGTTTTGATATTCATCAGTAAACTGTTGGTTAACATTGTTATAACTTGGTGCATTCGAATTAGTAGGATAGTTGTGATTTAGTTGAGACGATTGCTTGGGTTTGATGCAAGAAAACGAATGATGATAGTATGGATTAGAATTAACATATGCCATACCATAGGGTGTAGATATAGCATAACTTCCAGTCAGGTTTGAGGGATTGCTCGGTCCAGAAGTATCTATTACAGCATCAACACTACCATTTTCGGAAGGACGACATATAGTTTCCGTGTAATTAATGTCCCTTGCGTTTTGTTGTATTTTGCTATAGTCGGCATTTTGTTCATAGTTGGCGAACGGTACACAAATAAAATTTTCCTGGCCAATTAATACTTTTAAGCAATTAGATATACAGTTTATGTCTGTTTTGTCTGCTAGGAAATCTTGTCCCAGTATACCGTCCGTATTCAGATTTTGTACAGATTCTACTACGTGAAAGGTATGGGAAATATTGTTCAGGTTTGTGAAGTTTAATGAGGTTGTACCAAGTGTACGTTGTTCTACGCCGTTAATACCGCTAAACATTATATTTTTGTTTCCGTCAATGCTTTGGTTTTCAGTCAGGCTACTCTTTTTTATTATTGAAATTTCCGCTCCTGTATCGATAATTAATTGGAGAGTCGGTTTTTCTGTGCAGTTTGTAGATATTTCTATAATTGGAGAGCTAATTTTCGTTTCATTGGCTTCCTTTATCGTTGAAAAAATATAATTATTGTTTAAATATGACCTAGGCAAAATTGAGATGGTGGGGCTTAGACCCATGGTCGTTGGGTCAGCCCTAATTAGTTTCCCGGATTGTGTAAACTGTAGTTAACAGTAGTATCGGCTGGTGTCATTATACTTTCGGATCGTGCTGTCGTAGGAGGGGGTGAACGAGCTACCGCTCCCAGATCTTGCGAACGCGACATTGTTTCCACGTCGTTGAAATAATGATTCTGCATCGGATAGTTCATGTCGTTGTCTGTGGAGCTGTTTACGAATCGGATTGTCCGTCTGGCGGGGATGCCTGGTAATTCGTTTGAATTCCTGAAATTTAGTGTCGAATTTTGGTGAATATTTCTACTATTGGTACTGTTGTTTTGTTGGTTTGGTATTTGGTTTGACTGTTGGTACGAGTTTCTAGGGTAATTGTAGTTAGTGTTCCAGTTATCATAATTCCTGTCGTATGGTCTTGCTTGTGTTTGCTGATTACCTTTGTAGTTCGTGTTGTCAATAGTTCTGTTGGGTGTATTATCTTGAAACTGGTAATTTGGTCTTGAGTCAGTAGTGGGGTTTATATTTTGCCTATTGTAGTTTGAGGGTCTCCGGTTATTCGGGCAGCTTCGTGCAAAGTGACCTTTTTGGTAGCATTGGCTGCAGGTGGTTTGTCTTGACCTACATTCTTGAATGGAGTGGCCTAGTCGTTTGCAGTGTGTACATATTGTTGGTTGTTCGCGCTGTGAGTTTATATTCTGCGGCTGTGAGTTGTCCGTGTTGTTACCAATTTGTACCTTTTTCAGTGCGTCTGCTATTAAGTCTGTTATTAGGCTAACCGTTATCGCAGAGTCAGTGTTATTAGATGTGTGGTATAGTGAGGTTTCATTAGCGTGTGGTTTTCCTGCTGCTGTTTGTAATTTATCCTGGTCTTTTTCCCGATCAGTCGAGGTCCAGGAGCCGTTTCTCAGTCGGTCGTAATTTTCTAAACTTACTGCGAATTGAACCAGCTTATCCCAGTTAGTTTCTGTGCTGGGCGCAGTTTGCAAGTGGACAATAGGGTTGCTGATTCCGAGTTTGAAAGTCCGAATGGCTATGTGTTCGACTTCTTGCAGTAGAGCATCTTTCTTTATGTCACCGTAGTAACCTGTGAATGTGTCCTTGGCTGCTCTACATTGGTTACGGACTCTATCTGCAAAGTTCTTGATCGTTTCGTCTGGTCTCTGTCTAAGTTCTCGCCAACAGGATAAAATGTCTGTGTTTGTTGCGGTTGGTCTAAAATGCTGTCGTAGTAAATGGCTAAGCTCGTCAAGTGTTTTTACTTCTTTCCCACTTACTGCTTTAAAGACTTCGGATCGAAAACCGTTCACGATAATTCCCGGAAATATTCGTTTCTCGTAGTCTGTTAATAAGACGAGCATTCCTTTGCACCTTGCAATAAAATCATCAATCCGCTCGTATATTTCTTGATGGTTATTGCCTTCAAGCATTGGGATAAAATTGAGAGCATTACTAATGTTTATTGTCGCGTTGGTGGCCATTTCTCTGTATCCTTCGTCCGTTGATCTACGTTCTAGTCTGTCTAGACAGTTCTCTAGTTGTCTCCTAGTATTGATGTCCGCCTCTTCGACCGTAAAAAAGGTTTTCTCTATATTTTTTAGGGTATCTGAGAGAGCTTTACCGTCGTTCAATGCCTCCTCAAATACACTATCTGATACTAATTCTAAATTATTAGGAACTACAAATGACTTACCCTTCGTTGGTGTGGTTGGTGTAATCACTGGTGTGGTTGACGTTGTTGCTGATGGTCCGTTGTCTTGTGCTGCTGATGATGATGTCACACTTATTGTTCTCGACCTCAGGTTTTTCGTTAACTGCTGAGTAGCTTCTGAGGGCTGGTTCATCTATTCCTTTCTGTCCTTATGTCGGAAAGGACTAACCGGCTGCGCCAAATGTAGTGCCAAATTGTTTAGGACACTACTATATGATAAAAATGTAGTGCCAAAATGGGGTTCCTCTTAACACTACTTTGTAATGATGTAGTGTAATTGATTCTCGATCGAATACTTATATAGAAGTTTGTGGTGTAACTTAATTGACACACCGTTAGGTTAATGGTGGTAGTATAGTATAGTGGAATTTCTTAGACCAGCGATTTACTGTTGTTATTGTCACTTCACTTCGATTGTTTATGAACACATTAATACACACAGGAGTTAGTAGTTTTCTTTCATGTGTAACTTTATTTAGTAATATTAAATTTAATTATATGTGTTCACTTAGATTACGGTCACTCGTAAGTTTGTTTAATTGGAGAGAACTTTATTTTAACTAATAATTATTTTATTTATAATTAGAATTTCACTTAAATACAAAGAATACAAAACTTTCCTTATTTTAGATATATAAAATAGTATAACTTTATTTTCGACCTAAATTGTTCACTGTTTAATATCTACTTTTTATTTAATACTCCACCTGTTGACTGAATAATTGTTACTCACTAATAACTTTTTCGGAAACGATTGGTTTTTAAATTAAATGACTGAAAAGAGACTGACTGACTGACTGATTATTTATTTAAAAAACCACTGGCTTGATTTTAATTTTAAAACGACTGTTTAACTGATTTAGTGTAAAAGAACTGTTTTAATTGATTTGTTTATTCCGACTGCGTTAATAGTCTGAACACTGACTGACTGAATTATTGATTAAAATATTATTTTTATAATTAAAAAATGATTACGCGCTGGGAATTTATTATTGTTGGTTAATTGATATTAAAACAATTGACACACTGACTTTGTTTTTAATTGAATTTTATTGCCAATGTCGCGAATTGGTTTTATTTAAATTAAAAGATATTAACAAAATATTTGGAAATAACCCAGTTAAGGAAATTTATGAAATATTTGTTTTTAATTTTAATAGAGTTTTGGGTCAATTGTTTTTATATTTATTGATAGGAATTTGGAAGATATTGCGAATATAGTTTGGGGAATTGTTGTAGTAAAACTATGTAATTGGTTTTACTACACCGGTAGATATTACATAAATCATACTATCGACAAACGTAACTGTGTATTTATTTTACTTTTGTGTAAGCATACAATAAAAGCATATATTTAAAAATAAAGTTACTTGTTTTTCACATTGACCAGTAAAAATTTTCATATAAGAAAAAATGAAAGAAAATATCTAAATATGTAAAGTTATTGAATTACAAAAACCGTGATATCTACCCGGGTTGATACTGTTCACATGAAGGTTAAAGAACCTGTATTCACACATGGTCAACTGTATGTTGCTGCAAGTAGAGTGCGTGCGTTTGAATGTTTGAAATTTTATATTTATGATACATCTGACCAAGGTCATTTGTTTAACGATATGATAGAGTTTTCACAAAAAATATCGTCTTCCCAGAAGTCATTGTTACCTAATTTCTTCTCACTTTTCTCAAAAAAATTTTCCTCTTTTATGAGTATGAGTGTCTGTACGTTTGCTTTTTTTGTATCTTTAGAAATATAAACATGGATATTGGTCGTTATGCGGAATTGGTTGTCAACAGAAAATGGAGGTGATAAAAAAAGTACTGGGTACTTTTGGACGATCTGGAGCTACATTAGCTTATTTTCTGAGTACTTGAATAACTTTATTTTCTCTTATTTTGATTTGTTATATTCTTTTTGGAAATAATATTGCTTTTATTTTTTATTTTATTTTTTTTAGTTGCGTTTGAGGCGGTTTACGAACGTGCATGTGATTTGAATTTATTCAATGAGTTGTATGCCGAGCACCAAATTGAATTGTTCAATGGCAATCGTTATCGTGTAGGTCCTCTACACTACACGTGTTCTTTAGAATATTTGCATCATTGCGAATAGGTTTGATTTTCTCTATGATTGTGTTATATATAAAATATATTCTTGTTCTGCAGACTGTGTAGTATAAAAATATGTGTATATAAATAAATAATAATCAATTGAATTTCAATGTATATAAAGCCGGTAAATTAATTTTAAGAGATTTGTTATAAATATTAAAAAATTGGGTGAAAAATTATTAAACAACGATACTGTTAAACCAAAGATGTCATTGATTGGTAGTATCGAAGCTTTCATTCCTGGAGAAGATTTTGAGGCGTAAGAAGACAGATTAACTCAATTTTTTCTTATAAACGATGTGCAAGAACAAAAATAGGTTCCGCTTTTTATAACCATTATGGGTGGTGAATCATATGAGATTTTAAAAAGTTTATCGACACCCAATGCACCTAGTTCTTTGTCTTATGCCGATATAATAAAAATGCTTAAAAATCATTTCAAGCCTAAAGTTAATAAGAGAGCCGAAAGATTTAAATTTTCAAAGGCCAAACAAGAGGAAGGCGAATCGATTTCCGATTACATAGTAAAACTAAAAAGTCTTGCGCAGTTATGTGAATATGGCGACTTTTTAGATGATGCCTTAACGGATTAATTTATAGTAGGCCTACGGTCTGAAGATATACAACAGGAATTGTTACAAAATCCAGATATTAAATTTAGTGAGTGTTGAGAAAAAGCTTTAAATGTTGAGATGTCTGCTAAGGAAGTAAGATCAATAAATCCGTCAATAGGCCGAGTGTATCAAGCTGATAGAAGTCGTACACGCTTTCATCAATCAAGTCAATCTCAGCGAAGTCATAATCGTTATCAAAGTCCAAGTTCAGTACGTTATCCAAGTCCAAGTCCCCGTCGTTACCAAAGTCCAAGCTCAGTTCGTAGTCAGAGTCCAAGTAGCAGCAGTCGTAGTCGTCCAACAAGTCCACAGTCAAAATGCAGCCGATGTGGTATTTACAGTCATCATAAAAGTCAGTGTCCAGCAAAACAGTGGCAATGTTATATTTGTTATAATTACGGCCACACATCCAAAACATGCCACAACAAATATAGAAAAGGAAACAAACATGTCAGGGTAATCAATAGCATAAGTAGTTCAAATTTACCTGTGGAATACCAAGTCACCATTGAAAATCAAAATGTTACCATGGAGGTGGATACGGGAGCCTGCTCTTCAATAATAAATTTAGTTAAGTATAGAAATAGTTTTAGTCATTTAAGTTTAATTAGTATTAATGATTCTTTTTCGACCGTAACGGGACAGGTGATCAAGGTTGTTGGAAAGATTTTAGTCAACGTGAGTTTTAGAGGGAAGTCATACAAGCTGGATTTAATCGTAATTGATTCAGAAAGAAATTGTAAGCCGTTGATGGGAAGATCCTGGTTAGATGTCATTTTACCAGAATGGAGAGATTGGATGGTCTCATCAGAATCGGTATCGGTAAATAATTTATATTCAAATATTTCTATTTTAGATAAAATAATAGAAAAATTTCCGCGAGTCGTCTCAAATGATGCCACACACCAGATGATTGAAGGTTTTATGGTGGATGTACTAATGGAAGATCATGCTAAGCCTATCTTCCATAAAGCGTATACAGTAGCATATAGAATTAGACCAAAAGTAGAAGCAGAACTAGAGAGGTTGTGTAAGGTTGGAATATTAGAGCCAGTAAAAATTAGCAATTGGGCTAGCCCTATTGTTACCGTGCCAAAAACAAATGGCGACATTCGCTTATGTGTCGATTTCAAGGTAACTATCAATAAAATGGTCAAAACCGAGCACTACCCTCTGCCCCGAATTGACGACATTTTTGCAGGTCTTGCAAACTGTACCTATTTCTGCGTCATTGACGTAACTGGCGCTTACCAACAGTTGTCTGTCAAAGAAGAGTCTAGGGAATATCTCACAATAAGCACACATAAAGGATTATTTAGGTACAAAAGATTACCATTTGGTCTAAAATCTGCGCCATCCATATTTCAGTCCGTGATGGATCAGATTTTAATTAATTTAGATGGAGTAGCGTCATATCTTGATGATATATTAATCGGCGGAAAGGATCATCAAGATTATTGCACGGTTGAAAATATTGGTATGAAATTGGTAAAAAATGGTATTTATATAAATCCATAAAGAAATGGTATTAGTTAAATAAAGTTCAATAATATAAAAGTTCATAAATAGCTCCATATAAATTGCATATATTTATGTATAAAGATCATTTATATGCATTGGTATAAATTATATATCATAAGTTTATGAGTTTCGTAAAATAAAAATTGGTATAAATTATATACCATGAGTTTATTGCTTTGGTATAAATTACATATTATCAGTTTATTAGTTCGGTATAAAATCTATATATATTAAATTTATACCTACACTTTATACGTGTCTTTTAATAAATAGAATCTATAAATTTTATATCTACCATTATAAAATTTTTAAACCAAACGGTATAAAATATATACCAATTTTTTTTTATGTTAAATAAAATACATTTTTTTTTGTTTTACTTTTTTATTTTCAAAAAACTCATTATATATAACATTGCGTTTTTCTTAATATTTTACTTAACATTCTTTTTGTTAAAATGTATGTTTTTTGGTTTCTCGCGATGTCGCTTAACAAAAAGTTTCCTGATTTACTATGTAGGCTACCTGAAACACGTAAGAAAAAACAACCCGTCTTAGCATGGATCAGTACATGTTTACTTTAAAATTAAACCAAATCACACATTGTTTGACATTACGATATTGTGGACTATTTCATTCAATTCAATTATATCAAAAACTCTTACCTGCATATAGAAAATCGAAGTAATCCAAATCCGCAGTGCTGGTTGAATCCCCGAATTTATTTACTTGCACTACGCGTGCATTTATGCCATGCAAAAATGTAATAAAGATTCCGCTTTTGTTTTCAATATGACTGCACACACCTTTGTTCAGAAATGACATTTTATTCAAATTCTATACCAAACGCGTTTAACGCAATAAAAATAACGGTACTTTTTGTCATCGTATACTAATTATATATATGGTATAAAAATGGTTATTTTCAATTTATAAATCTCCATACTTTATAAAATTAGAAAATAAATTCAATACCAAGCATATACATGGTGATTTTTTTAACCTGAAACTTTCAAATATCTCGAAAAATAAGCACTCTACGGAAAAAATGTCCATATTCAAAATTTAATCATTCCGCTGGGGAAACACAGTAGTGCAAAAAAATAGTCCCCCACCCCCCCTCTTTGTAGGTGGGCGAGGGTAACTTTGAATCTAAAATAGGAAACCCAATTTTTTATTGCAGATACGGATTCTACGGCTAAAAGGACGTACAATTTGACTAAAAATTTTGTTCGATTCATGATAGATGTAAATTGGCCTGCCAGATCACCAGATCTTACTTCGCCAGATTTCTTCTTGTGGGGCTATCTCAAAGAGAAAGTTTACAAACAAGAACCAACTACACGTGAGAATATGATTGGGCGAATCAAAAATGCTTGTGCCGAAATTCAAGCAGACACACTTCTCAGTTGTGTACAGTCATTTGAAGAGCGGATTAATAAGTGCATTGAAGTCGAAGGCTATCATTTTGAACACTTATGTTAAGCTAAAATTTCTTTATTCACCATCCATTTACATTAATAAACTTATTACAATGAAAACGTGATAGTTTTTATTTCAAATTTATTACAAAATCGTAGGCATATGTTCTTAGTAAAAGAAATTGAAAAAATTGAATTCCGTCGATTACAGCGCCATCTATCATGAATCGAACAAATTTTTTTAGTCAAATCGTACGTACTTTATGCCGTAGAATCCGTATCTGCAATAAAAAATTGGGGTTCGTATTTTAGATTCAAAGTTACCCCCGCCCACCTACAAAGACGGGGGGTGGGGGACTATTGTTTTGCACTAATGTGTTTCCCCCGTGGTATGATTAAATTTTGAATATGGACATTTTTTCCGTAGAGTGATTATTTTTCGAGATATTTGAAAGTTTCAGGTTAAAAAAATCACCCTGTATAAACGCTTCGCGGCAAATTGTAACTAACTGTATTTTTATCCCCGTTTATATTATTTGGTATAGAATTGGGAACTTGAACGTATTACACTAGTTGGATATAGAAATGATATAGTTTCAATTTATAAATCTCCATACTTTATAAGATTAGAAAATAAATTGTATACCTAACATTGATAAACGCGGCGCGGCACATTGAAATAACAGTGCTTTTACCTGAGTTTATATTATTTGGTGTAAAATTGGGAAGTTCAACTTATAAATCATCTGAATACTTTGCACTTTATAAAATTCAATACCATTTTTCGCATACATATACTTTATAAAGAGAACGTTATTAAAAAAGTATCAATTTTAGACTAAAATTTTCAACAGTGTGTAATAAATTATTTCTAGTCTTAGACAGGTTAAATAAATATAATGTTCAAATTAACCTAAGTAAATGTAAAATTTTGTCTCCTAGTGTATGTTATTTAGGACATACTTTGTCAGCAGAAGGAATTCGTCCCAATAGTGACAAGCTACAGGCCATTGTGAATGCGCCTGCTCCATCAAATGTGTCCCAATTACAATCCTATCTTGGATTACTGAACTATTATGGAAAATTTATTCCGAATTTGTCGACAGAGCTACGTGAGCTTTATTATTTGCTTAAAAAAGATGTCACTTTTGATTGGTCAAACAGTTGTCAGTCAGCATTTGAAAAATCAAAATCTCTTATCGTAAAAAATAATTTATGAGAACTATGCGACCCAAATAAACCTATTATTATTGCTACGGATGCCAGTCCATACGGTGTTGGAGCAATATTATCACACGTCGTCAATGGAATGGAAAAGCCAGTTCTTTTTGCCTCGAGCACCTTATCGCCCGCAGAAAAAAACTATTCCCAATTACACAGGGAAGCACTGGCGATAGTGTTTGGGTTGAAAAAATTTCATAAATATATATATGACCACTCTTTTGTAATCCAAACGGATCACCAAGCTCTTCGAGAGATATTCAATCCAAATAAATCAACACCTGCAGTTGCAGCCACTAGACTGCAACGATGGGCAGTGATACTGTCAATGTATAATTACAAAATTGAATATCGTCGTGGATCTCAAATGTCGCATGTTGATGCATTGTCTCGGTTACCAATTGAGTCAAAGACCAACATAGACAATAATCTTTGCATAAAATCATGTAATTTCACGGAAAGTTTTCCCTTGAATCCGGAAGTAATTTCCGAGGAAACAAAAAAGGATCCAATTTTGAGTCAAGTCCTAGAGTTTTGTAAGTTTGATTGGCCAAATGCATCAGATATGTCTGAAAATTTAAAAATATATTGTAGAAAAAAAGAATATTTATCCTGTGAGATGGGTGCTTATATTATATAAATCGTAGTGTAATTCCAAATAGTTTGAAAAATAAAATATTGAATATGTTACATGAAAATCATGCAGTAGGAATTGTACGCATTAAAATGATAGCTAGATCGTATGTGTGGTGGTACGGAATAGATAAAGAGATTGAACAATTTATTAATACATATCCTGTATGCCAACAAACGAGGAATAGAAGTCAAGAAGTTGTCACCACACAGTGGTCAGAAACTAGTTATCCTTTTGAGAGGATACATATAGATTTTTTTTATTTTTAGAATAATAATATTCTAATCATTGTAGATGCTTATAGCAAATTTGTAGAGGTAGTTTTAATGAGGGTCACCACAGCATCTGCGGTAATTGCAATTTTGTCAAATTTATTTTCAACCTTTGGATTTCCAAGTGAGATCGTTTCTGATAATGGTTCCCCTTTCAATGCTAATGAGTTTTTGAAATTTGCAAAACAGCACGATATTAAGGTAACAAAGTCCCCGCCATATCACCCGCAATCAAATGGTTTGGCTGAGAGGAACGTACAGACCGCTAAATCGACGTTAAAAAAGTATCTTTTTGATGAGTCCAAACAACTTACCATAACACAACGGTTGAACCAATTTTTACTACAACAAAGAAATACTCCTTGTGTGTCTACATCTAAAACTCCGTCGGAACTGATATTTTCATACAAACCTAAAATTTTATTAGATGTTGTTAATCCAAAAGTTAAAGTAAAATTTGCTATAGATACCAATAATAATAAAAATGTAAATGGTAGAAAAAAATCTAATAATTTAAAATCAGTTAAATCTAGACTTAAGATTAATAAAAATTTTAACATGTATAAAAATTTCAAAGTAGGTGAAAAAGTTTTGTACCAAAATCATTTTAAAAATCATACAAAATGGATTCCCGCCAGAATTTTGCAAAAAGTTAGTCCATTAACATACTTAATTAATGTAAATAATAATGTAAGATTTGTGCATGAAAATTGTCTTAGGTATTCTAATTTGGATGATAAATTTTATCCAAAAATTAATATTATTCCTGAAACTAATCTAACTAATTTAGAGATTCAGGATGAAATTGATGAAAGTAATAAGGATAATAGTTTTTTAACGCCTCAGAATAAAAATATGATTAAAAGAAACGTAGTCCAGAACAAGAAATAGAAATAAGAAAATCACAAAGGAAAAGAAGATCCCCAGATAGACTTAAGTACTAACAGAATAAATAGTTTGTATTTTTTGATTTTTTTTGTATACTTGTATAATTTTAAATAAAAAACGGGGAAAGTTGTTATATATAAAATATATTCTTGTTCTGCAGACTGTGTAGTATAAAAATATATGTATATAAATAAATAATAATCAATTGAATTTCAATGTATATAAAACCGGTAAATTAATTTTAAGAGATTTGTTATATGTATTAAAAAGATTGTATATAATTTTCGATGATTAAAATAAAAAGTCACTTGTAATCAGTCAGCTGAGGTATTAAAATAAAAATAAAATTATATTTAATAATTTAAAGTTATTGTTCTGAATTATTTATTTAATTATAAAAGTTATTGTTCTGAATTATTTATTTAAATTATTACAACTAATAGATATTAAAGTTTGATATTGTATTGCCTACACTCAGAAAAATAAATCCTATTAAATAGTTAAAAAGACGACTATTAATTTTATAAGACAGAAATTAATATGAAAATACTTTAAAAGGAATAGTTTTTGCTGAAATTAAGGTATAGTTAATTACAAAACCTATTATTTTTTTCTGTTTATAGTTTCAAATTTAAAAGAAAGTCCTCGCATATTTAATACTGGCACATTTTTATTTTATAATAGTTCTTACCACATTAATCTAAGTCTGAAATATAGAGATTTCCTTTTAATTTTGTTTTTGGTTATATGATTTTAATATTAATTTAATAGTAAGTGGAACATTAAATTTTTATTTCGTGCAATATTTTCAAAATAATACTTCTTAATTCGCACATTAAAATCGAAAATTAAAAACGATTTATCAGGAAAAAAACATCGTATGTGATCTACCGTTATGTTTTCTGCTTCGTGATTAGTCGCCTCTAAATGTAATAGATCCATAAATTTAGAAAAATCATTTCATTGTGCGTGCGTCTTGCAAATGTTGAAGTTGTTTTAAGTGTTAATAAAAGTGATTGAAAAATAAATTTATTAAAAAGAGACTTTTTTAAACTATAACTAAAGTGTGAATTTCAATTAAGGTGAGTTTAATTTTTTATTTATCTGTAAATAGTTATGATTATTCGTGAAAAATGTTTGAACAATTATTTGTTTTAGTAATTTTTATACGTGCAAGTTTTTTAGTTTTAAAATGGACGCCCAATCGATCTCCGTTTTTTTTTTTTTTAGGCATGTTTAGTGTTAATTATAATAAATTATAAATTAACGTCTCTGAATATCCGAAGATACCATGCCAACTAGGGATAAGAATGGAATGCAAATTAAGATTCTCTGAGAAATTTATGAACGTTAACTTTAAAGCCTTGAGGATTAAATTCATCAGGGAAAACCCAGGAAGGTAAGGCGTTCCAAAGATGAGAGACTCTGTTGAAAAAGTCACGTTGGAAGGCTACAGTTCTACACCTAATTATTTGAACTGTAAAGGGATGCGCTGCTACGTTTCCTCTGGTGTGACGCGAAAGGTTTGCTGATTTAGGTAAAATCGATTTGATCTCTTCAGAAGCTCGTTCAATGTTTTCTTTTTTTTTTGAATCACATTAAAATTTTCGAACGGCAACGAATGATTTTTCTCTCGAAAATCTTTAGACTTTCAGATAACTTCTGTAGCATGGATCTAAATAGTAGCGATTAAAGTTCAACTTTTTGTACCATAAATAATCCGAAAAATGTCGTTTTAGATATCAGTATGAAATAAAAATAGTTGTTTAAACAAAACCAAAATTATGTATTGGTTTTGTTTTTTATATATTTGTTGATATTATCCTAAATATTACTGTCGTAAAAATAGGCACCATTGTTATGGTTTATTTGTCTTTCACTCCCTAGGGAGTAAAAGATGCAATCCTCTCCCGAAAATAAGGGTATCAATTAATCACCAACTGAACCCATAAAATTGTTTTCCCCTTTTAGTATTTTTCACAATTTTTCATTAGTTGCAGAAAGTTCAAAGAAGAATGCTGAAGAAATTTTAGAAGTGGAGTCCAGTAACAGCCAGGAAACATTTCTTTGGTTAGCCCATAACATAGAACCGTAAGCTGAAGTTGAAAAGAAGTGGACATCTCTATTAAATAAACGTCAAAAAGATATTGAATCAGATCATTCAGAAATTCAGAATAGGGGGCCTTTATTAAAGCAAAGTAATGCTTATACATTGGTAATACAAGTGGATAATCCGTTTTTCTTCTAATTATTTTTGTATTTTTTTATACATAGATCGACATTGACTACAAACTATTGTTTCCGGGCAACCAATCACTTCTATTTGAGAAATGGCCGTCGTTTATATCTCATATTCTTCCTTATATGAAAAAAAAAAAATTAAAGATCGGCCCTCAATTTGTCAACTTAACGAGATAGACGAGACTATAGAAGAAAATAGTCTCAGCTGTATTATTTTTTTGTTGATGCACGCCATTTTAAAACAAACAATTGTAACATAATCACGAAAAAAAAACAAGTGGAGGCCCACAATTGTTGATGATCAACAATCAACCGTGTTACATTGTATAACACTCAATGATTTGGACAGAAAACTTGAAAAATTGCAAGAAAGGTATTTAAAAAAAGGCGTTACCTTACAACCAGTAATTGTAGTAATTGGGGAAGATTTAAAAACTTTGAAAAATTTTTATACATATTATAGTGGAATTACTTACAAATTTCTAACTTTTCTTAAATGCCTTGATATAACGTTTAAACTAATTCACGTCTTAAGTTTTGAATATCCTTTTGAGGGAAGGATTATTTATAGTTTTGTAGAACATAATTTTTTTAATTTTAAATTAAATTCTAATCCTAATTTGAACAAACTAGTAGAGCATCTACATTTTAAAAATGTTTAATTGTTTTTTATGTCAGGAAATATTTTCGTCTTTTCGTCTTCGAAAATGTTTGAATTAAAAAAATCAAAACTAATTGTTTCAATTTTAGAAAACTTTATATACTTAAGCTTAAAAATTAAAATTATTGATTAAAATTGAATTTTTTTAAGGCTATAAACGATAAACAACAATGTATAAACCAAAATAAATAAATTGTTTTTATTATTTCTATCAATTTTAAACAGTTTATTATTTAATTTAATTACATTTTTATCAGTAGCCCTATGATGGACCACATTGAATTTATCTACATTGCAAAACGATCTAGTTTTACAAGCTTAATTGATCTTTTTTGCTTCACGGAAATGCAAAAAACATAATGCAATTAAGAAAAAATCCAGCGGTTTGAGAACATCTCAACTGCTTAATACTGTAACTGTGCTGCAATGAATTGAAAACTTTTAATCATAAAATAAAATGTTAAAAAAAAAAGATAATAATATAAAGTAAAATACGAATTCTTAACTAAGTGAGAAATTGCATTTTGGGGTGAATTAAACGTTACTTATCATTTCATCGTTTCACAGGATAATTCAGATGTTCAGGTCTGCTATAAAGTTTTACCATATCTTTAGCTTTTAAAGCAATTTGGGGTATTATTAAGGCTACTAGGCTCTCTTATTGTTTATATAAGATGTACCTATTAAAATAATGTAAGTTACTATTAAAAATCAATAGTGTTCATCCTATGAATGCAATATTGCATCACATAGATATAATATGATTCCTCATTTCATTTTTATACTAAATTCCTATTAATTTTATTCTAATTTAACTTTTTAAATTAATGAGTGATATTATTGATTTAATGTGACACCGAGTTCTTTTTTTAAATGACTTGTCTTATATAATTAATAATGCATCCTATTAAAAATTAATGTTATGGAACATTAATTTAAAATGAAGTTACTTTTGATACAATAGTAGTAGAGTACTATTAAAATAACAATAATGAAATTTTTAAAATAACAGGACATACCACATTGACTAATTTTAATAGTAAAAACCTATTAAAAAACTATTGATTTTAAAGGATTTTTTTCTGAGTGTACAATGACATTATTCGTAATGCATTGTAGGCAATACTATGTTAAAAACAGAAAATTAAACATTTAGCAACGATATTTATATACTAAATAAATCCAGTTTTCATTTTTCATATCAAGGTGTTTTTATCTAATCACAACAGAGTTTTTTCCAATATAGAGTTTCAATGCTTGATTTCCTAAAAGAAGCTATACTTTTAGCACTGTATTGTACGCAATACCTTCTGCCGCACCAAACAAATTTTCTAAAAATTTTCCTTTTGTATGATTGCGATTATGCGTGTGAGTGTGTGTATGTGTGTGGGTGCGGTTCTCACCAGAACGAAGGGATGCCTTGACGTGGCGGTTGAGCTTTAAACTAAACCCTTCAACAATTCTTATTTTTGATTTTCATAAAATTTCGATTCGTATTTCGTAGTGAATGAATCGATGGACTTGAAAATGTATATATGTAAAACTTCTGCAAGATAAATTGAATAATCTCAGCCTCAATATGCCTGTTTTTTAATTTCATATTGAGGCCGAAGTTGCCACTCAGTTTTATCATTTTCATCGTTAAACACATTTGAATATTTGTTTTTGATAATAATTGCTGTTTAACTGTCTTAAAAATATAAAATTTTCATGTATGATCGAATTTCGGTCTCGGGATCTCCTAACAAATATAGCTGATATAATTAAATGGAAGAGAATAAAATTGTTTTATTGCTTACTTGAAAACTTATTTAATCGCTAATATTTTATATATCCGAAAAAATCAGCTGGAGTGCTGATTATTTTTCATTTATATTTTTAAAAATTAAAATTAAAAATTATCCTACTAAATATAAATTTGCTTGAATACAAATTTCTTCAACTTCATAAAACATCGTAGATATTTCACGAATTTTTTATTTCTATTTCGCTCCTCCTCTTGTTTCTTCTTTATAGCCTAATTACCAAATTAATTAATTCAACGGATTTAATATGTTCCCCTTGTTTTTCGTTAATGTTTTGTAAACCAAATTTATTTATTTCAAAGTGGTAAGATTTTAGCTGTAATTAATGGACTACATATTTGTAATTTGTGGAGCATTTGGCAATGGTATCCTTTTAAAAGCTGGGTTCTTTTAAGAGCTAGGTCTCAGAAAACATGAGTTTTGATGTGCTGATGAACGGTATTTTAAATGTTAGTGAATTGAAATTGCTCGAGATCATTGGTTCGGAGAAGGTATTCCATTTGTCCTATGTACGGACAAAGAATTACCTTTGCATTTTGTCACTATGACTGTGAGTAATCTCAATAGTTTAATTATTTGCACAAACTGATTGAAGATATACAACCGACTACAGACGGTGTACACGATATACAACCGACACACCATCAATTGTGTTACGGGTCGTAATTCCTGGTCATTTAAGCTCTTATAATGTTACTATACCTAAGATTTACGTACATATTTAATTTATTTGGAAGTCAACAACGAGTGACAACGACAACCACATATGTTATAGATTAATTGAGTATCAATAGAATGATTTTGCAATCCTTACACTATCCCATTTAGTTATAAGTATAATCTAAGTATTGTATAATCGATTTAAGCGGTTGTTAATTAAATGAGAGCAATGAATTTCTGCAGTTCAATATATTCCACCCAAAAAAGCAACTATCTGACATAATAATCCAGATAAATACAAAATAAAGCCATACACCATTTCCTCTGTAAAAATAAAATTGTATGTATAGTAATCAACCTAAAACTCCTTTTTTGTTCTTTATAGTTTCTTATATACAAAATTTAAGAAAATAAATAAGAAAAAAGTTGTTAAATTATCCAGATGAGACCATTATAAACTATCATTTTTTCAAAAAACTTTTTATTAATATATTTTTCGTCTTTAATTAATATTATTTTTAGTCAACTTTAAATAAAATAAGAGTTAACTTTTATAATAAAACTTAGTTAAATTAATTTATCACCGTCGCCTCTCGCAAAACAAAAGTATTTTGGTAACAAAAACATCTGAGCTAAATTTAAATTAGTGATCTTATTCTTAAAGATAATTTATGTTTAAATAAATACCCAAGTATAATCGTAAGGATTTATCTTGATTAAGAGTTTTAAAAATTAGGATTACGGCTTTGTTGTTGTTTATTTAGGTTGGTTCAAAAGGCGTTTAGAACGCATATATTGTTCAAATTAGCAATATTTATTGAGTAAATTTTGTTTTATGGTTGGATTGGCAAACAATTCGTTAATCACTCCAAAAAGTTTAAGAGTTTTCAGTAAAACTTAATCCACAGATATAGTATGAATCTCTGGCTAAAGAGTTTTTTTTGTAATTTTATCTTGAAGGCAAACTCTCATATATCAATTTGCGATAAAAAATAGTGAAAGAAAAATGATTGACACGAAAAAATATGAAATTCGAAACCATAAATGCGGTCAAATTTTAATATATTTTTACCAAATAAAAAACAGTTCTCAATTATTTTATGAGATTTTGTATGATTGATCGAAAACCCTAAAGAATAAGATTCTTAAAATGAAAAAAATATTTAAAACCAATGTAGAGAAACACGAGGCAAAAAGGAATATCATTTGTAAATTTATGTCAATAATAGAAGTAAGCAAACCTTCAAAATCCTAACAAACAAAATTATATAAAAATGCCTTTCGTTTTTATTGGGCACTTTTATATCACCGGATATTTTTTATATTCTTCGTATCGTTTCTTATACATAATTTTATTTTATTATTCGCAATAAAATTCAGGATAAATAAAATAAATTTTATTATTTATGATTTTACTTTGATATAAAAAAGGCGCGAAATAATTTTTTATGCTTCCATAATTTAAGTGTTTATTTTTTTGCAATTGGTTTACAGTAAACAAAACTGCTCGTTTCATCGTTTTGACAAGTAGCGAGCTTAAAGTATATTATATTTCTAAAATTACTTCAAGACAATAAAAACAATAACAAGAGAGGAAAGTTTGATCTTCATTGTAATACAATACTATTCCATAAAATCGTTCGTTAAAAAAGTAAATTACGCGCTTTGTAAACGCTGATTTCGAGAGAAAGGGGTTTAATTACACAAATTTAAATTTCTCGAACTGAGCATCAGCAGTTTCGTCATAATTAATACATTCTGGTATTGATAGTTGATCGATACGAGAAAGTGTATCTGCAACTACGTTTTCAATCTCTGTGTTGAATATCAGTCGTGAATTGACGGATAAAATCTAAATACCTAAACTGGCGAGGACTTACTTTGGCAGGGTTCTGCGACAAAGCATAAAAAAGAGGCTCATAATCGGTGTAAAGTGTGAAGGTTCTACCTTCGAGGAAATCTAAATTCTAAAGTGTTTGATAGCAGAGTAAGCTGCTAGAAGTTCACGATCATAAGCACTATATTTCTGTTGCGACTCATTAAGTCGCACAGAGAGGAAACTGAGAGCAGTCCAACAGTTGTTAATTTTTTGTTGAACTACTGCGCCAAGTGCCGTATCAGAAGCATCGACCATTACCGCAAGTTGGACAGTGTGCGAGGGATGGGCAAGAAATGTTGCCTTGCCAAGCTGCCGCTTGCACAGGTCGAAGGCTTGAATGGCGTCTTCGGACCATTGAATGACTCGTTTGTCATTCTTTTTAGAACCTTTTAGAAAATCATAAGGGATGGCTTGATTGCCACCAGCGTGAGGTATGAAGCGACGGTAGAAATTGATCATACCTAGAAAACGATGGAGTTGCCTAACGGTTTCTGGACGATCGAAATTGTTGATCGTATCGACACGTTCTAAAGTCGGCTTAATTCCAGTCGAGTCAATGTGATGTCCTAAAAAGTCAACGTTGGTTCTTGCGAAGTTGCATTTTTCAACGTTGATGATGAGACCGGCGTTTGAAAAACTCTCGAAAACAGTTCAAAGATGTGTGAGGTGTTCCTCAGAAGTCTTAGAACCAATAAGGAGGTCATCAATACGGATGAAACAAAAGTCAAGGTCTCGAAGTAATGAATGCATGAACCGTTGGAATAATTGCGAAGCGTTTCGCAATCCGAATGTCATTCGAACGAATTCGAAGAGTCCGAACGCTGTAGATATTGCTGTTTTAGCAATGTCGTGTTCATCAATAGGAATTTGATGATAAGCACGAACGAGAGTTGAGAAAATGTTACATTCATATAATTGTTGAGTAAAGTCCTGAATATGAGGGATAGGATATTTATCAGGAGTTGTCACATTATTTAGAGCACGGTAATCACCGCAAGGTCTCCACTCACCGTTCTTCTTTTTGACGAGGTGGAGAGGGGATGACCAGGGGCTGTTAGAAGATCGACAAATACCTTGAGCCAGCATGGTGTCGAATTCGGTTTTGGCTATCGCCAATTTGTCCGGAGCTAGTCTACGGTACTTAGAAGAAATGGGAGAACCACGGGTTTCGATAACGTCAGCACCAAGTATGGGCATGGTAACGTCTGCGATAATAAAGGTCTGACAGAACGATCGCCTGAGACCAATATTTAATTCGAGGGTTCGTGTACCATATGTTCTAACTATGGTAGCGTTCACTGCAAAGAGTAGGGAATCGCAAAGTTCAGATAATTTTTGTTCCACAGTAGCTGGAAGAACAGACACTTCGGCCTAAAAAGGATTTTCGCGAAATTTGGTCATAAACAAGAAGACGGAGATGAGATTGGCTGTTGTTACATGCCACCACTTGTGACGAGCCATCTATTTTTTTTTAATTAGAAGGAGTAAGAGAGAAATTTCGGCTGTGTGGATTGAAGTGCTTACCCTTAGGGTCACAGCGTCTGGGATCTTGCTGGAATTTATGATGATAATAGCATTCACCATCAAATAGTTGAACCCTAGACCTGGATCTTGGGCGATAGCGGAATCGACTTGGCGTGTGATCTCGGCTGTAGTTTTGGTCCTTAGACCTACTTCTACTTTTGTTAAAATTGTTTGCTGAGATAGCGTTGAGAAGAGAGGACTGCAGTTCATTGAACTTCGCAGTCAATGAAGCTATTTCATTAGAATAGTGGTTTGGGTTTGAGGTAACTGCCATGATAGAATTTCCTACAGGAGCACCGTAGACGCGATCAGCCAATTCGGCTGTTGAAGTAAGGTAAAGATTTGCCACAGCTAGTGCTGTGCGTACAAAGGCAGGAAGTTTTTCTTCCCAGAGCATTGTGAGTACATCCTCAGTAAAAGCATTTTGCGGTTCAAGGGTCATTTCCCTCAGAAATTGAGAGGGCTTACGATCGCCGAGATCCATTCCTCTAAGGACGTTTCTAATACGATCTGTAGTGCTAGAGGTTAGACGTTGAAGAAGGGCGGATATCACCTGGTCGTAAGAATTTGCTCCCTTAGGTGCATTAAGGACGTCCCAGATAAGGGAAGAAATATCTGGTGTAATGATGCATAGAATATGACCGTATTTGGCATCTTGGGATTTAATTTTTGAAATGCGGAATAGTTCTTCCAAAATTGTAAAACAGGTGTCTTGTTGGTCTTTCCAGAAAGGAGGAACTTTAATTCAAATTGGGTTTATATGTATTGCCCCTTGATATTTGGGTTCCGCAGAACAAGACGGGAAAACATTTTGTGGTCTTTCAACGTAGGTTGTAGATGTTCCTTGAGCTTCATTAGCTTTGGCCATAAAGGCTCTAGCCTGTTCATTAACTAGAGTTTTGATCTCTTCTACGTTAAGGAATATTTTTGAGGTGCATCGAAGTCGTCAGAAAGATTCATGGCCGATACAAAAGAAACTTACAACCGGTTTTCCTCAAAATATATCAACTCAACTGGCGTCAACTTTTATTTATTCAAGGAATTATATATACACAAAATCTAGCAGCAAGGATCTATTCTAGCAGCTATAAATGGGTGACCATACGACAAGAAACAAGCTTACAACGGATTCAAGTCAGCATTCAAGTATCATATTCATTATTTAATTAAATTTTTTTTTCTTTCGAAATTAAGAGTAGTTGATTGTTTCATTTTGCTTAAAAATTTTAAATTATATATATATATATATATATATATATATATATATATATATATATATATATATATATATATATATATATATATATATATATATATATATATATATATATATATATATATATATATATAAATATATATATATATATATATATATATATATATATATATATATATATATTTATATATATATATATATAAATATATATATATATATATATATAAATATATATATATATATATATATATTTATATATATATATATATAAATATATATATATATATATATATATATATATATATATA